>JZLH01S0501752.1:36138-51634 GCA_001188425.1 Eucidaris tribuloides
TGCGTTTCGTTAGATAGTAAGTTATCCGTCACAAATACACCCAGAGAGGTTATTTTCAGTCGTATGATATTTGTGCAGCTACAGAGAGATGAGAAACTTCCGCAGCTGTAAACAAATTTCATTCATGTGCTCACAACAAACAATTGGTAGTATCAGATTTTCCTCTTGAATTCATCGAGCAAGGCCGATGATTTATCATGATATTGTCGAGAGTCCAGTTTTCTGAACAAGTACCTGATTTATTCCTACGAGTAAAATTATGTTTGCCATATGGGCTATTGTCACGAACAAATTTATGCAGCCTTTCGCAATTTGCTGGTACAGTAGTTGTAAATATTGTAATCCGATAATCTGGATTTGCCAAACATTGTACTCGACATTCTGATTCCGAAAAGGATAAATTTAATTGGGACACTGCGCTCCTTTCATAGTGTATGTTTGATCTGTAAACCAATATGGATTTGTAAATGGTCTAGGTAGAGTTATAATTTCATAAAGTTGAAGGAAAGGTCTGGTTTTAGTTGAAAAACAAAACCAACATGTTTTCCTTGTTTTTGTCGAGCCGCCAAGGTGGAGGACATGAAGGGATCCGTAGCGCCTAGCGGCGTTAGTCCTTGCGACCATTTGCTCGTTTGTAGCCAAACTTGGATCGAAGATGCCCTATAGGAACGTCAATATAATATTGAGGTCGCATAAGTATAGGTCAATGGTCAAACGAGGTCAAATGTAAAGCCCAAGTACAGTTTTGGTAAATGATTAAAAATGAAATTCTTTACAATTATGTTTTTAGATAGACCTATATGTTCTATCGATGCCCTGAAAATTGCTCACTCTGAAACTCTCCCATTTTTGAGAAATGACTCAAAATATAAAATGTCTGGGGGGGGGGAACCCGACATTTACCAAACGTAATGCACATACCGCTTCATGTTCCCCTATTATTTAAACATCACAATCATTTTCAATGGGTTTGTTGTTGTTTTCTGATGTTTGGGGTGAAAATAGAATACTTTATGAACGATACACGTCATGGCTATCGCCTTGTTTAAATATTTTAATTGATTTTTTTTTTCATTTTATTATCGTTTTACCTGGAGAGGAACCCCCCCCCCTCCCTTCGACTAGTCCTTTCCCCACTTTTCTTCAATATAAAATGTATTTTTTTTTTTACTGATTGTTCAACATGGTTGTCCCGTCTGCATTTGGGTATTTCCAAAGTAAAAACATCGTTTTAAGGAATGCCCAGTAATTTTATGTTTTCAATGTTCGTTACCCCTCAATACAATAGGATCTTTTAGAACATTTTATTGAAAGATACCTTTGTCCCCAAATTGCTTCAAACGGGCAATCTACTAGAATTTTGGGGAAAAGGAAAATTTTGGGTGAACGCATGTGACGGTGGACAGAATATTATGTTCTAGAACTTCAAACGTAATTATGACAGTCAAATTGTAAATATTCAGGGAATATTAGTTTTTCAGTTGAAACCTTATATTGATTAGAAGAGATAATAACAGCCCTGAAATTCTTTTGAACACTGTGTTTTATATCATTTCCAGACTTACTGGTGAACGCATGTAAAGTGGACAGACCAAAATGTCAAATTTTGGCAACGTTATCTCTCAATAAAGTGTTGTAACAGTTCCTATTGTATTTGGGGGTAATGCACATTGGAAACATGAAATTACCTGGCATCTCTGAAAAGTGCCCTTTTACTGTGGAAAAAAAACTATTGGATTTTGAAGTGTGCCTAATGGAATTCAACATAGAGACTTCGATGGAGTTTATTAAGGAGATTTTTGAGTAAATTGTTATGATTGATTTGTTTAATTTCTCTCTTTCTGTTCCCATCATGCAGGAGCCTTCCTCCTACCATACATCCTGATGTTAGCTGTGGCGGGGCTTCCCCTATTCTTACTTGAGATGAGCTTCGGACAGTTCACCAGTGTCGGATGTCTTGGTATATGGAGGATTTGTCCCATGTTCAAAGGTAACCCGTGTAATGACGTTATTGGTTGATCTTTACTGTTCTTTGATTCCGTAGTTCACTAAACCACTTACTGTGATATAGTTTGAAACAGTAAATTTATATGCTGTATTTAATACTTTTGAAGGTCACTTGTCAAGGTCAAAGGTTAATTGAGGTTAATCTATAGAAATTTAAAACACTGAGCAATTCAATTCAGTATTTAATAGTGGAATTACACGTTATAAACTAAATGGGGATGAAGAAGACCCAACTGGTAGTGACCTACATGAAGGCGAAGGTCACTTGGTTAGGTCAAAGGTCGTATGAGATAAACTTGTGGTGAAAATATGATCTGTAGTAGATGGTGAAAGTCCAGTTGCAACCCAGCCAACTATGGAAATAGGTTCTGTGTGAGAACCTTCATACTGTTGAAGGTCACTTTCCATGGGTCGTAGGTCATCTACCTGTAAATAGGTCATAGGTCATTCGAGGTCGACTTGTAAATAAGTCTGGGTGGACCGCTGGGTACACTGTGGGATTTATCATGTTGTTTAGTTTAAGGCTCAACTAAGGTCAAAGTTTATATGAGGTCATTTTTTTTGGGGGGGGGGGTGGGTTATGAAAAGGTATGGTGAAACATAGTAGAGTGACAGTGCTGAAATAAATTAAAAGATCTGGAATGCATAGTGGAACTCTAGTTGCAAATAGGGAATAAATTCAGTGTGAGGACCTTCACATAGTCACTTGTCAAGGTCAAAGGTCATTTGAGGTCAACTTCCGTGCTGAAACTACATAAAATAGGTTTGGGTGGGCAGTTGAACTCCAATTTCGACTATGCTTTCAGGTGCACTGTGGGAGTTATAATGTTATACTCTGTTTATAGTTCATTGACTAAGGTCAAAGTTCATTTGAGGTCATTTTTTTTGGGGGGGGGGGTGTTGAAGAGGTAAGGTGTGCATACTTAAACTAGTATTGTTATATAGCACCAAAAATGATTTAAAAGATCTGGAGTAGACAGTGGAACTCCAGTTACAAAGAGGCAACTTGGGGAATAGTGTATGAAGACTGCAGTACTATTGCAAGTCACTTCACTTATCAAGGTCAAAGTTCATTTGAGGTCATTTTTTTTAGCCATATGGCCTTCAGTTCATGGAGCTGTGACCGGTCTAGTCCAAGTCCTAGTTTGCTCTTTAATTTATACCAATCCTGAATGAAGCTAGTCTAAGTGTCCAGACTCACATCTTGTTTAAGTTCCTGAACTGCCTTAGGACTAGGGCAAAAAAGAGAATAGTCTAATACTCAGACTATAACCCGTCTCCCATGTGTTCAGGTCTGGGCTACGGCATGCTGGTGATCAGCTTCCTGGTCTCGGTCTACTACAACGTCATCGTGGCCTACACCATCTACTACCTCTTTGCCTCCCTGACCTCCGTGCTGCCATGGGCCAGCTGTGGCCACCAGTGGAACACCGACAACTGCACCATGGACCGGGGGGCCAGTAACCCCAACGCCACATTCAACATCACCCATCCGGCCCAGCCAAGTGAAGAGTACTTCAAGTAAGGGTTCTCCCAGGATAAAACAAAACAAAAAACAAAAGACAAGTCAAAAACCATTGTGTTTAATCTTAGTTATACAAAAATGAGGCAATCATAAATCTGCTAAAAGTACTGCTCATTTATTACATTTTGCTCAAAATTTCACTGACCTATTCTACCAATATTTCTACTGTTTTTTCTTCAAAATATTCCCTTTTAAATCTTTGGACCCTAAGAACGAGATATCTTCTTATCTTTCAAGTGAGGGTCTTGTATATATTTTATAATCAGGCCTTAATTCCTCTTCTACTCATTGAAGACCAAGAACGAGATATCTTGGGCTCTTATATTGTGATATTGACTCTAAATGGCAAGACTTATGTAGAAAAAGGATAATTCTAGCCTGGTAATAGATATTTTGAAGAAATTAAGAAGTAGAATTATCAGTAGAAAAGGTCAGTGAAAATTTGAGAAAAAAAAATTAACAAATGAGCAGTCATTTAAGGGCAATTCCATAAAATAATCTTTTGTGAACATCCGCACCACCATTTTTCTCCATTCTTTAATGCTCACTTTCACACAAACTGCGCTTAAGCCATTGATAATTTAAGAGCATTATAACCCTTTAAGAAACAAGAAATCAAGAAATCATCCGCAAGGTCCCACATTATAGGGGGTCGGACGTACATATTTTATGGAATTGCCCTCAAGTAAATATATGATTGCCTCATTTGTGTAACTAAGATTGAAAACGGTGGTTTTAAAATTATATTTTGTTTATTTCTTTTTCCTCCTGGGACTGTGTGAGCCACAAAGTCAGACTTTCACGAAAGTTTACGGGACTGATCAACAGTATATGACAAATATTTCAAGTTAATGTCAATGTCCTTGAGAGGTCACCAGGGGTTATCTGAGGTCAAATATCTGAGTCAATAACAGGGGCAGTGCCAGTAGGGGTGGCCTACCCCCCCCCCCAATTTTTTTAAAAGTGTAAAAATCATGGGATTTTGATTGATTTTCAAAAAATTGGCACCCCGAAGATGTTTGCTGTTTGCCTGTGAAGGGATAAATTTTGCTTGCTGGCGTAAATTTGGCCGTAAAAACTGCCAAGAATTTGTGTTCCCAATGAATCCCCCCCCCCATGCGAGAAATTAGGCCAAAAATTTTTCCCCACAGATTTCACCTCGGCTCCAAGCCTAGTCCATAATGTTGCATTTAAACATGAGTTGCTAGGCTCATCAATACTGCATACCAGATGTTTTCACAATTATGTCAGGGTGATACAGCGACAAATGTCAACAATGTCATCTTAGTGAACATGATAATGTACTTCAAGGCATGTTGCGCCAAGCCTGGCTGCCAAGGTGCACAGCGCCAAGGCCAAGAAACTGGTTCAGCATGAATGTCAAATCTAACAGAGATCGTTCTCCCTCTTGTGTCTGTTTTCCAGTAATCAAGTGTTGGATATCAGTGGTGGAGTGGATGATCTTGGGGAGGTGAGATGGAAACTGGCTCTGTGTCTTCTGGCTGCTTGGGTCGTCACCTTCTTGTGCCTCATCAAAGGAATTAAAACATCAGGAAAGGTGAGTTGTCTTCACTTTAGAGTGAGTTGTCTTCACTTTAGAGTAAGTTGTCTTCACTTTAGAGTGAGTTGTCTTCACTTTAGAGTGAGTTGTCTTCACTTTAGAGTGAGATGTCTCCAGTGTCGGGTGAGTTGTCTTCATTGAAAGGTGATTTGTGTTCAGTGTTTTATAAGTTTTCTCTAGGGAAATGACAATGCTACTATTACTATTCCTGCTTCCACTTCCACTACTACTACTACTACTGCTGCTACTATTACTACTTCTACTACTACTACTACTACTATACTACTACTACTACTACTTCTACTACTACTACTACTACTACTACTACTGCTACTACTATTACTACTTCTACTTCTACCACTACTACTATTACTACAGAACTACTACTGCTACTACTTCTACTACTACAGAACTACTACTTCTACTACTACTACTACTACTTCTACTACTACAGAACTACTACTTCTACTACTACTAGTACTACTACTACTACTACTACTACTAATACTACTACTACTACTACTTGTACTACTACTACTTTTCCNGCTACTGCTACTACTTGGTACTACTACTACTACTACTACTACTACTACTACACTACTACTACTACTACCACTACTACTACCACTACTACTACTACTACTACTACTACTACTACCACTACTACTACTACTACTGCTGCTACTATTACTACTTCTACTACTACTACTACTACTATACTACTACTACTACTACTTCTACTACTACTACTACTACTACTACTACTTACTACTGCTACTACTATTACTACTTCTACTTCTACCACTACTACTATTACTACAGAACTACTACTGCTACTACTTCTACTACTACAGAACTACTACTTCTACTACTACTACTACTACTACTTCTAACTACTACAGAACTACTACTTCTACTACTACTAGTACTACTACTACTACTACTACTACTAATACTACTACTACTACTACTTGTACTACTACTACTTTTCCTGCTACTGCTACTACTTGTACTACTACTACTACTACTACTACTACTACTACTACTACTACTACTACTACTACTACTACTACTACTACTACTACTACTACTACTACTACTACTACTACTTGTACTACTACTACTTTTCCTGCTACTGCTACTACTTGTACTACTACTACTACTACTACTACTACTACTACTACTACTACTACCACTACTACCACTACTACTACCACTACTACTACTACTACTACTACTACTATACCACTACTACTACCACTACTTCTACTACTACTACTGTACCACACTCAGAATATCACATGCAAAATTTATGGAATTTTGTTGAAATGGTACCAAGAGTCTATTACTGTGTTTGAACAGCTGGCTTGGTAAAGTACTACGTGTATGCTGTTTTCCAGTCCAAATCGGAGGCAATTGAATATGAGCCTGTTGGTATGGAGGTATTTGAGAATTATTTTCACACAATTAATTTTGATCAATATTCAAATCTTGTGCAGTCATTCATTCACGTTGATAATATCAAACCCCAAATTCATATGATTTTTTTTTCTTCTTTCAGGTCGTGTATTTGACCAGCACATTTCCATACATAGTTCTGTTGGCACTGCTTATACGAGGCTTGACACTAGAGGGCGCTGTTGATGGCCTTGTTTTCTACATGAGGCCCAATCTGAACAAGTTAAAAAGTGCCAAGGTGAGTATATAAATAACCTTTGACCTTTACATTGAAACATATTACTGGTATGTGTTATAAAATGCATCCACTAACATTTCAAAACTTTATTTATTACTTTTTTTTTTTACCCATTGGTTCTGAGATTTCACAAGAAAGTAATTTTGAAAAGTAGATAAACAGCTAATATAAATAAGCTACTAGAAATACCGAAGATACAACAAACATGGTGGGCCTGCATGACTAAGTCAATGTACATAGCTGCAAGAACATCATGGATAAATATTGCCCTCAACTCGTTTGACTGAACAGTAAACGATGAATAAATGAATTATGGCATATACTAAATTCTATATGAATGAGACATACTGGTATGTCTGATGTCATTAAGTTTGGAGAAACCATGTAGTTCATTGCTTATTAGCATAACATCTTGTATTTATTTATTTATCATTATAATTTTTTTAGTGGGAGGGGGTAGGTGTGGGGAATCCCAAACAAATAAAAAGAGACATACTGGTTTGTCATGAAGAATATTAACCCTGTTTTAAGAACAATATGTAGAATGCAATTGACATACATGGCTTAGTAGTGTTAACATTTTGTATTTATTTATTTGTATATTATTGTGATTTTTTTTGGGGGGGGGGATCTCATACAAATAAGAATGAGACATACTGGTACTAAGCCCATTTTAGACAAGCTGTGTAGAATGCAATTGTTTTTTTTCATGGCTTTGAAGCATAAAACTGGTATTTATATTTAATTATTTCTTTCTTTCTTTTTTTTTTGGGGGGGGGGAATACTGGTATGTCAGGAAAATACTTATCCTGTTTGGAGAAGCTGTGTAGAATACAGTTCACATAGTTCATGGCTTTAGGAGCATAATGTGTACTTATTTTTTTTTTGGGGGGGGTGGGGGTGGGGAGGGGGAATCCGAACAAATATGAATGAGACATACTGGTATGTCTTATAAAATACTAATCCTGTTCGTAGAAGCGATGTAGAATGCAATTGACATATAGTTCATGGCTTAGGAGCGTAAAAACTAGGGCGCAATACCTACCAGCATGTTTCAAAATAAGTTTGAAGTATCTTCCTTTCCAACTGTGATTTTTTTTTACCCACTCTTGTCATGGAGGAAGTCATGATCACTGGAGTGGATGGTAGGGGTTGGAGGTTGAAACGGGGAGGGGCAGGTTGGCAATGGCCTCAATTGAGATGTTAAAGGGCAGTAGCATGATTTGCAGAAATTAAAAATGCCTCCAAAAAAAACATACCAATATATACAATAACTACAAGATATATCTAGACTGGAAGAATATGTCTTGCATTCATGTTTGCGTTCACTTGAATCCCCCAATCACTTCCCCACAGTTATGCTGTGTATTCGATAACTATTACCCATAAAATATAACCTGATATCCTACCAACTGTGCCCATCAGAAATATTTCACCGACCCTCACCCTCACAAAATGCTTCCGCTCACTTGCTTGAGTGGCCATATGGTCTGGTCATTGGTCAATCACTTGTGAGTTCAAGTGGAAATTTTTGCAAGTAATGCTGTGGCACACTTATTGTTTTTGTTTTTGTTTTGGTTTTTGGTTCTGAGAGGTGTGCAATATGAGCAGGGGAGAGAGGGAGATTGGGATGGAGCATATAGGGGAGGGAGGTGAGTGGGGGGGGGGAGAGGGACGAAAGAGAAGTGAAGGGGTAGGGGAAGGAATGGGACAACACATGAATCACTGCCAGTATAACAGTATTTGTTATATTACTATTGTGCACATACTTTAAAGGCACTGTACAACAATGTTTCCAGTTTAAAAAATCTGAGCTACATGATTTCCCATGCTACTAGTGTCTTTGATACAGTCTAAAAATGAAGCCCTGAAAAAATTGCGGTGTAAAACAATCATTAAGTGCTTTAAAAAAGTGTACATCATTGAGAGACCATTCCAGCTTTTCTCCATAGACTGCTGTGTTGCAGAATTTCCTGTCGCCCGATATAAAATTAATGTGCCAATTTGTATCTGCACATATTGTACTAGTGACGGCATAACTGTCCAAACTTTTGTATTCTAGGGTGTTTATTTGTCCATTCAAACACTGTCAGATATGTCAGATAGCAAAGTTTGACAATTTTTTAAACGGGTCTTCCACAGTGTTATATAGTGTCTTTAAGTAAGTACTCTGATATAATAAACTGTATTTTCCCCTTTGTTGTTTATATTTCAGGTATGGCAGGATGCTGCTACCCAAATCTTCTTCTCTCTGGGCGTGGCCTTCGGTTCTCTCCATACTCTGTCCAGCTACAATAAATGGAAGAATAACTGTTACCGGTAAAGTCATTCAATTCAATTAAATAATAGTTTGTAGTCATTTCACGTCTTGCAGTCAGAGGCTCAATTGTGCATGATTGATTATAAAAAGATATTCAAAAAGCCAGCAATATAGACATTAAAAAATGACTATTTTACATTTGTTACTTTGATTATAAGGAATGATTAATGATTAGAACCAGTAGACATTTAATAAACGATTACATTCCAGTGGGGAAAAAAAAACGTAAATGAAAAAAAAAATCAACAGAATGGTGTTTTACGTAAAGGTAAAGTTTGTGGTTTATAGTCTTGGATCAGCGCCTGTAGGCACTGTCTCACGACTTTACCCTCCCTGATCATTGGACCGTATCATGCCTGCACAGGTGTGCACCACCTCCACACCCTGGGGAGTATTTCTAGCCTGGCTGCCACTGACGCGCTCAAGCCAATTTTGCCTTCTTTGGGATTTTTCATCCTCTCAGGTGGCTATTCCTGTCTTCCATTAGTACATTACCTAACTGATGCAAGCTGCAACTTTGCCTCCTTAAAACCTTCATTATTAGAACTTGGCAGAATCATATGTTATTAAGAGAAACAAAAGGCAACATGATAACAATAACAGAAATACACAATATGTGTCACCCTATAGTGAACTGCGATATGATTAGATATGATATGCTATGATATGTATGATACATGTGATATGATGTATGATGTGATGTAATATGATGTATATGATGTATCATATTACATTTGATATCATATGATATATAATATATAATTTGATTGATTTGATTTGATTTATTATTTCTGCTTGGCAAAATGATACAAAGTTCAAATACGATATACAAACAATGGTACAATTATAGCAAACACACAACGAGAGTAATGATTAATGCAAGAAAAGAATACCTCTATGACCATGCAGGAGGACTCCCAATAAGTGAACTTAACATTTGGGGCCTCTTATAATACAAGAAAACAATAAACATTACAAATTAAAAATTAAAAGAATTACAACATGTACCCTCGTGATATAATAATTTATTGTTAATGAAATAGAATTTGATTCTAGTAACAATACTACAATACAATAACAGTGACAATAGCAGCAATTAAAATACAATGACATTTAAGATAATAGTTTCAATTTTGCCCCACTTTGGTATTTTATAAGGAAGATATTGTCAACATTTTATTTCCTGGTATCATTCACTCCCAAATGCAGTGAATTTTTACCTTCGAGAGACTGTAACAAACATCCGCTACTAATGCTTTTGTTAATTTCCAGTACCTGAGTTGAGATGATTTACTATTTCTCTCTCCTCTTCCTCCTTGTACCTATTCCAGAGATGCCCTGATAGTCTCCGTCATAAACTGTGGTACCAGTGTGTTTGCGGGCCTGGTCATCTTCTCCGTCTTGGGATTCATGGCCAAACAGGCTGGTGTTACAGTCCAGGAAGTTGTTGAATCAGGTATGCTCCAGTCTCCACCGTATGTAAAAAAATATGATGAAACATATATACATTACAATTTCACCTTATTTTAGATGTAATAGTCTGGCTTCCAGACTCTTACAGGAGATTATCCCATCCTATATTGATAAGGAAACTAGAAACTAGCAGTTAAGTGCTTTGACTAAGACTAGTGTCTTGATATACTATCTCTGAGTATGCATGAGCAGAGTGAGGTAGAAAAAGTCGGAGAGTGAGTGTACTAGTACTCTGGTTGTAGAAAAAGTTGCATGGTCTGGAACAGAGACTAACACAGTATTTGTTATTATCCAGTAAAATAATCATTCTAACAAACTCGTAGTCCGAAGTCACTGAACTGTTCGTGTTATATTTCAACAGAAAGCAAATATTCTTTGGTTCATAATGCAGGGCTCCACACTAACCTTTTTGGCTGTTGCCTAATCGGGCAAGGAAACTTTTAGTTTTCATTCCTTTATTTGCCCAAGTGAACAAAATGCCTGTTAACCATGTACTGTAACTTAAAAAGATTAGTACCTTTTTGAAAGTGGTTTTACAGATTCTACTCAATTGAAATTCACACAAAATTGAAACTGATTTAAAAAACAGAAGTCTTCATTACTCTCTTGATTTTTGAGTGGAACATTTTGTACTTGCCCACTAATTTCCTTACATTTTCACTTGCTCAGAAGCAAAATATACTTCTCCTGGGCAAGTGGGCAAGTGCTAGTATCGAGCCCTGCATAACATGAGGAAAATGTAAGAGATCCTGAGTGTTTGTGGCATCTGATCGCTACTGGAAACATTGATTATCCACCTCATTTAGATATTATAACTTCTTACAAATAGTAATCACAGCCTGTTCTCTGGTCTCTCGTTACAGGACCTGGACTAGCATTTGTGGCCTACCCAGAAGCCATTGCCAAGATGCCCCTGTCACCCCTATGGTCAATTCTATTCTTCATTATGCTGTTCATGTTGGGACTCGGTAGTCAGGTGAGATTTTACTTCAATCCTTGGGCTATATTTATTTATTCAGCAGGATAATGTGTGTTTACTTATTTGTTTATTTACTCACTATTTTTGTGTACTGTATGTATATATTTGTTATTTATCTATTTATTTCTTTATTTTTTTTTTATTTTTTTTTATTTATTCCTTCATTCTGTCAGCAAAACAAGATATATAATAATAAAAGTCCATTCTCACATAGCGCATAATACCGGTGAGATCAGTCTCAATGCGATTGGATATTATTACCCTGGTCACTAGGATACAGTTCTAACCTGCACAAAGATGTGCACCATTTCCACTCCCTGGGGAGTATTCCTAGCTGAACTGCCAATGAGGTGCATCAAGCCAGACAGACCAAGTCATTCCCATTTATACTCCTGGGTGGAGAGCAGCAAAGCAGATTGAAAATATCTTGCTGAAGGACATTAATGCCGTATGAACGTTTGACTTGAACTCGAGACCTCTAGATTATCAGGCACACACCTTACTAATCTCGCCACAGCACCTCTGTATAATATGAAAATAAAATAAGACATATTTGAAGTTATGTACAAATAAAATTATCTCTTGGAGACAATGCGGGATTGGAGAGAGAAAGCAAACCTTTATTTTACTCATCAGATCCTTTCTGACCTTGGAATGTCTTAAGAAGAGAATGTTTATAAAACAGTGCATACATTTGCTCACATCTTAACCAATTAATCTTAGTTCTATTACATTTATATATTTCTGGGATGAACTTATGTAAGGTATGCCACAAGTTTATTGACTCACCACATTTTTATGCCACTGTAAGGGTGCTGGAGGCATTATGTTTTTCAGGTTAATTCGGCATTTTTCTGTAAATTGTGCAATTCATTAAATTGCAAGTACTTCATAATTAGTTAATGAATCATATGTAATATTTGTAATTTCATGTCTTATATTACTTTCAGTTTTGTCAGTTTGAGACTGTAATTACCGGTTTGGCTGACGAGTTGGAGAAATACAACAAGAAATTCCGCACCTACAAATGGATGATAACGGCTACAGTGGCTGCAATCTCGTTTTTGATCGGACTACCCCTAGTCTGCCAGGTACAGAAGAAATTTTGCTTGGAATTCAACCAATTTGTCTCAAAGGGAAATGGCAAGATTGAATGAAGTCCTCAAGTTTTATATAGAATCATTTTACAGTCAGAATTTCTTTTTGATTAAAACTTGTTAAATTGCTGAATTCATCAATAATTTGGGCATAATCCTCTGATTATTAAAGAGCACTTCGACTGTATTGGTAACAAAACATGGATGCATTCCCCCTCCCCACCCCCTATGTACACCCCTCCCAATAGCCTATATTCACCCTTTCCCCACCCCATATCTTTATCCCCTCCCCACTGCCTATCTACACACCCTATCTGCACCCCTCCCCACCCCCTGTGTACACCCCCTCCCCCTATCTACACCCCCGATCCTACACCCACTCCCCACCCTATACTACACGCTTCCGCACCGCCCTACCTACAATCCTTCCCACCCCCCCCCCCCCCCCATCTCTACACCTCTGTGCACATTGCTCATTTTTCTGTCCATGTCTTGTTTATGATGCAGGGAGGAATGTACCTAGTGACATTAATGAATGACTTCTCAGCTGGACTCTCACTCCTCTTCATCAGCATGTTTGAGACAATCGTCATTTCCTGGATTTATGGTGAGTCAGAGCTTGCAATTAAAGGCAGGGAATCTCATTTGCACCCCTCCTGCAGCACAGCAAAACATCACTCATGCCCTTAGGCTATTTATAAAGGACATGTCTGTGAAATCTGAAGGTCAGAAAATTACCTAGAATTTGATGAATGTGCAAACAACCATTTAGTACATGTTCAATGTTAGGAATTTTTTGTTGCTAGGAGATTATAATTCATTCAAAGTCTTAGAATTATAGTGACTGTTTTGAAATGAATAATTGTCGAGAGAGAAAAGACAAAAAAAAGGACTTAGCGTAGAACACACACTAAACTGACAGTTGGTTTGGGGGCATTTTTCAAATTCTAGGCAATTACTGATCCTCAGATTTCACAGACTTCATTAATAGTCCTAAGTAATGAGAATGATTTTGCTGTTTTACTGGAGGGGTGAAAATTACATTCCCTGCCTTTGAACTTGGTATTACTGTTTTTGAATTTGGTGAACCTTCCATAATTTTCTTCTTATTCATCTGATTTTGCTAGAGAAAATAATGCTTTTTCATTTAATTTCACTGTGTTTATTAACAAGAAATTGAAACTCATTTGGATTTGTGCTTGAATATCCTTGATTTTGTTAATGTGAATTTCCTATGTTCTGGACAAAATGAAGTTATTCTTTAAAACGAAGCACAAATTTTAGATAGTTAAGTAGTAACAACACTGACAGTTTCAACTGTAGTGTAATGTGTAATTATTACTTATTTCATGTAAAATTGATTTCATTATTGTTTATATCTCGCTCTACCTTCTGTTTTTCCTCACCCCTGCAGGTATTGAGAAATATCTGGATAATTTAGAAGCCATGTTAGGATTTCGTCTAGGAATATTTTGGAAGGCATGCTGGAAATATGTCTCACCTGTTTTTCTCTTTGTAAGTATATATCTTAGAAACTACTCACTGTAGTTTTCCATGTCTGAAACGTGTGTCTGGATGAACATTTGAAATGATACAAAGTAAATTAATTTGTTATTGTAAAATTTCAGTGTTACAAGAAATAAAAATATGAAGTATTCATATGATCGAAATATAATAACTTGAAATATGTACTTGGACAGACGGACAGCCAAGTAAATGTTAATTTCTATCTTTATAATTTGTAAGAGTAAGAGTAGGATGGGCCATATCGTAGTATAAATCCAGTTTTATTCAATAACTTAGTACGCAGTTATGTTGTAAGGGATGGGCTAGAAATGTGTTTAATTACAATGAAATGTTGTTAATTTATTTCCAACAGAGCGTGATAGCATTTACCTTCGTGATGTACACCCCTGCAAAGTACGGAGAACATTATGTGTTTCCCAGCTGGGCTGAGGCCATGGGGTGGCTGATGACCCTGTCATCCATTGTACCCATTATAGGATATGCTGTCTGGTATGTGCTGCAGCAGGAAGGCACATTAAAGGAGGTAAGTACCCAAACCAGACCTGCACCCGTACCCAGAGGTCAGTACCCATACCTGTACCCATGGCCCGTACCCATGCTTCAGTCTGGCGCCATACCCATATCCGTACTCATGGCTCCATACCCGTACCCGTACTGTTGGCTCTGTATCCTTTCCAGTACCCATACCCACAGGTCCGTACCTGTACCCACAGGTCCATACCTGTGCCCATACCCGTGTCCGTACCCACAGGTCCATACCCGTACCCGCATCCGCATGGCCCCATACCTGTACTCATACTCGTGCTTCAGTCTGGCTCCATACCTGTACACATACCCACAGGCAGCGACTGCCCACAGGTCCCTACCCATATCTGCACCCACTGGCTCCGTACCCATATCCACACCCATGGCCCCGTACCCATATGCTTCAGTCTGGCTCCTTAACAGTACCCGTACCCATACTCATGGCTCCGTACATGTACCCATGACTCGGACCCTCACTACAAATCTGACCAAAAGTGCCTGTATAAGGCCCCCAAAAAGTTGTATAGGGGTAACCAGACTGACCCTTAAAATGGCCCCAGCCCTAGCTTTCGCGATCACAATAGCACAATATCTCTTTTTTTTTGCTGTTCTCGGTCAATAATGTTTTGCTACATTTTTTACCCCATGCATTTGGGCTTATCTTTATTGTCTTTCACAACGTTTATTTTCTTTTTTTGTGGATCGGAACTGCACAAGTGCAAAAAAGTATATATATATATATAGCAACCTACCTACCCTATTTCCCTATGCCCTGTTTCTCAATTC
>JZLH01S0501752.1:53555-65689 GCA_001188425.1 Eucidaris tribuloides
ACTACGAACTGGGGACCTGACAGACTCCCAAATTGACAAACACGATGTTGCTGTATTGTCTTTGGTAGGTGTGTCACCATTACGCAAGACTTACCTATTATTAGGATTTGCCATCTTTTGACCTCAAGGTCTTCAAATTTAACAAAGAACATCGTGCAACAAAAGAGTTTCGAATACAGACCATTCATACCAAGTGGACAGGGTCGTTGGGAAGTCTGAATCACTGAACTATGAATGGATGGATTAGCCGTTCGGGTTTCGCGCCCGAATTTTGAATAGTCATTGTCCCATCCTGTTCAATCGTCTGCTCGTGTACAGTATGTGTACCCATGTGCTTGCACGTGTGTATAGTGTGAGTTTGTGTGTACAGATGTGAAGCTCCTTGGTACATGTATTACATGTGTACAGATGTTTATGTGCTTTTACTAGGGAAGATGGGGGAAAATATTCTTTGTTCATCTCTTTATGTTAATTAAATATATTTAATATATATTTAAATGTGCTATATGTATGTATTATTTTACGATGCCAATGAAGCATTTGAAGTGATGTATTACAGTATTTATCATCTTTCAATTTCTGTCATAGTCCTGAGTTCTACATGTATATACATCTTTATGTTTGTCACTTGTATCTGTTCTTCTGTCACTTGCTGAATAATAAAGCTGATCTATGTTACGGAAAATGGGGAAAATATTCTTAGACACGCAGCTGTATGAATGTATGATGCATTGAATGAAAAAAAAAATCACCGAAAAACGGAATGTACATGTATGTGTTTTTGTGGGCATGTGTAGGTGTGTTGGTGTGTGCATGCGTGTTAAAGTTTGTCTTTGGTCTAGGAAGGTGTCTTTCTCAAAAGAAATAGTTACAAACAAAAACATAAATGGTTTATTTGATGACTACGTGATAATAATACATGTATTAATCATGTTTTAAGGGATTTATTTTTCAAATGTAATAACAAAAGTACATGGTTATGATTATGATATAGCAATTTGGAGGAGTTTCAGCACAATGATTCTGTACATGAACAAAACATCGTAACAGACGCCCCCCCCCCCCCATTTGTTTTTTATATAAATCCATCTTCACGAATTTTGTACGGTAGGTTTGTCAATTTAATGTTCCACGATTCTGTTTTTTTTAGAGTGCGCAATTCACCCCCCCCCCGGTCCCTAAGGATAGATAGAAACTAGAAAAGCAAATGTAGACCGAATATATTGACCTAAATTCAAACTGGTTTTGATACATTATACATGTAACAAAAAAAAAAAAAAATCCGTCCCAGAAATGTTAAAGACACTACATGTATATAACACTGTGGAAGACCCGTTTAAAAAATTGTCGAACTTCGCTATCTGACATATCTGACAGTGTTTAAATGGACAAGTAAACACCTTAGAACACAAAAGTTTGAACAGTTGTGCTGTCACTAGTACAGCCGATAGGAAATTCTACAACACAGCAGGATGGGGGAAAGCTGGAATGGTCTCTCAATGATTTTCACTTTTTAAAGTTTAAACTGCAATTTTTTCAGGGCTTCATTTTTAGACCATATCAGAGACATTGGTAGCATGGGAAATCATGTAGCTTGGATTTTTTTTTTTAAATGGAAACATTGTTATACAATGCCTTTAATCTATTTTGAATTATTATAGGATTTATAAAAAGGAGTTGCCTGCAAATTTAACCAAGCTCCTTGCAGGATTTGTGTGTGTGTGGTTGAGGTCTAAAGTCCTTACGGTTTAAATTTGGTGACTCGTACGTGCGAAGTTTTGTTTTCTGGTACATGTTATTTGAAATTGAATTTGTGAATTAAACCATGACTTCGTGTTCGTCTATAAATACTTAGTATGGTTCCTGTATATAGACATGATAGAAGAAATAATACTTTTAAGTAGAAAGAAAGAAGAAACAGACCACAAACATGTAACAGAACAAAATGAGTTATCATTGATTTCTTTCTTGGATATTTGGTGGCTCTAAAAAGAGCCGTTTGTTGGTGTCTAAAAAAAGACAATTTAGGCGCGCTCGCCACGGATGCGACGGGCCAGCTGGATATCCTTGGGCATGATGGTCACACGCTTGGCGTGGATGGCACACAGGTTGGTGTCTTCGAAAAGACCGACCAGGTAGGCTTCGCTGGCCTCCTGCAGGGCCATGACGGCGGAGCTCTGGAAGCGGAGCTCGGTCTTGAAGTCCTGAGCGATCTCACGGACAAGGCGCTGGAAGGGCAGCTTGCGGATGAGAAGCTCGGTGCTCTTCTGGTAGCGACGGATCTCACGGAGAGCGACGGTTCCAGGCCTGTAACGGTGAGGCTTCTTCACTCCGCCGGTGGCTGGCGCGGACTTGCGAGCTGCCTTGGTGGCCAGCTGCTTACGGGGAGCCTTTCCTCCGGTGGATTTACGTGCGGTCTGCTTGGTACGAGCCATTCTTGTTTTCCTCGATTGACGATATCAACGAATAATTCATTCAAAATTCCCGCAGCGTTTATATACAGTAACGTGAGTGATTCTGATTGGTCAGTTTGCAACAGAATCCGATTGGTGCTCAGACGGGCGAGTAAGAGCCGTTGATTGGTTGAAAACCTCTCCTTACGATTGGTCACTGAAACTTATTAGTATGCGTGACGTTCCGGGATATCACGTTTCGGTTGAGAGATACATGTGCATGTAGTATATACTACACTTCAGTATAGTATACCTTACAAGAATGAAAGTGTGTATATCTGAAATTTGAAAAATAACTTAATGTTGTCAATATAAAACTACACATTTTGACAAAATAAGTATATCTTAAACAATAAAAAAATAAATATTTATATTTGTAGCTCTTTTATTCGTTGTGTGTAGTACATCTTGGCCATGTGATATTTCATTGAACTTTTCGATGACATGCTGTGTGAAGTTAAAAAAAAATACAAGGCGAGTATACTTTGATATAATTATAACCATGAAGGGATGAATACTAAACATCCAAAAATGACAGCCATATTATTTTGTTATTACCAAATATACTGAATCACTGTTGAATTTAGTTGTGATCATATCACGGAAATAACGATATATCTGTATAAATAATTGCTTGTATTCAGTGCATAGCTTCAGAGTTCTTGATCTCAGCGAGATTCTGGGGTTCATGAATTATTCATGTTATCTTCGATCCGTGGAATGCGTTCAGTAGCAGAAAAGCGATATAGTTTGAAGTAAAAAATTCAATCTAGATCACAGATTTTGACCAAATGAACTCTCACATACTCTTAAACGTGTACATTACTGTGAAACTATCGTGGTGTATATTTAAATGTTGTGTTTAAGTCGTATAAATAGGGTTTCAAATTTCGCAAGCATAGCAACTGTTCACGACTGCGGATTCCAGGGTTCATGAATATGCATATTACTTTTGATCCGCGTTTTGCGTTCGGTAGCAGAATAGGAATATAGTTTTGAGAGAAAATTTCAATCTAGATCATTGATTTCGACCAAATAAACTTTCGCATACACTTCAACTTGTACATTACTATGAAATTGTCTCAACGGTTTATCATGATATTGTGTTTAGATTGTGTAAAATAGGGTTTCAAGTATCGCGAGCATTGCAAATGTTAGCGACTGAGGATTCCACGTACCGTGCCTAATGCATATGCATGAGTAGGTCTCCGCGACCAGTGACTCCCGCCATTTCCGCGGGCTGGCAAATTACCCAACCGTGGGTTGCCAGTCGCCGTGTACGTACGGAACGAGCTTATATAAACCGCGGCAGAACGATTACAGTCAGTTTCGATCAACGAACCTAACAAGTAACAATCATGTCTGGACGTGGCAAAGGAGGAAAAGGACTCGGAAAGGGAGGCGCCAAGCGTCATCGCAAGGTTTTGCGTGATAACATCCAGGGAATCACCAAGCCCGCTATCCGCCGTCTGGCCCGCCGTGGTGGTGTCAAGCGTATCAGCGGTCTCATCTACGAAGAGACCCGCGGAGTTCTGAAGGTCTTCCTTGAGAACGTCATCCGTGATGCCGTCACCTACTGCGAGCACGCCAAGAGAAAGACCGTCACCGCCATGGACGTCGTCTACGCTCTGAAACGCCAGGGACGTACTCTGTACGGATTCGGCGGTTAAGAAGCTTACCATTTGCTTCTACGGCAACCAAATCAACGGCTCTTTTTAGAGCCACCAAATATCCAAGAAAGAATTCATGATGTTACTCATTTGTCTCATTACTCAGTTACTCATTTAGCTATTTAGTATAGTCAATACTCATCTCATTAACTTACGTACTGTACATGTATATCGTATTTAACTCTAAATCCGCCAAACTGTAATGTAACCTAATATGATCACAATAAATGGGGCGTCTTAGGAATAGGAGGTTCAATTTTAGTTACTGTTTAGAAGTAAGAATATTTAGCTTTTTATTCTGAATATACACTGTATTCACTTTTCAAAGCAAAATTGGTAGGGAAAATGGCAAATGAAGCTGTCGATCCCGAGATTAATGAATTAGCAGACTGCATGTAGTATTGTATGTACATGTACCAGGATATTACGGTTACTTCCCGCCGAAACCCCCTTTGTTCTATTGTGCCACGTGGTATTGTCACTTTGGGTCAATACTAGGTCAGCGCAAGGTCCAATACTAGTCTCAATTCCAGACCACGCGACTATATCTTCTCCCGAAACATTGCTGCAGGTGCGAGTCGCCACCTTGACGACCAAGTCTACTGGCAAACATTTACCTCGGAGAGCTACATGATCCAAGTGTCTTTGATAAGGGCTAAAAATAAACCCCTGAAAAAAAATTGTATTTCAAAATGACTACTTAGTGCTTTAAAAAAGTGAAAACCGTAAGTTGACCGGATTCACCTGCCCATTTCCTCCCATAGACTTACTGTGTGTGGATCTAGGCTATTTTTTAGTCGCCCCAAGTACTAATTGTGTATTCATTTACATGTATATCTTGCCAGTGGCAGCATAAATTTCCAAACTTTTGTATTCTAGGGTGTTTACTTGTCCATTCAAACACTACTATGTAGCTCAGATAGCAAATAGCTCCACAATGTTTGCCTATTAGTAGCCTACTTCAAAACAGTTGACTGAAGATAATAGTTTCCCTATAACTTATTGTATAAGCCCTAGAGTTGGTAAATGACTAAAAAAATGAAAATTTCTGCTATTACGTTTTTTTATAGACCTATACCATCTGTAATACCCTGAAATTATACATGTACGTTATGAAAACCCATATTTTTTTTTAAATTGATGCAAAAAATCGGGGGTGGGGGTGGACCGTTTTGCCATAGGTGATGCATGCATGTACTTGTACCCGATCTCTGATCATTTACAATTATAGTTTGTCACAGAGGCTGCAGAACTTTGTATGGTGTGTGTGTGTGGGGGGGGGGGTGACATACGGGTGGAATCCCAGGGCTGCTTTATATGGTATGGCCTTGTATGGTATGTTGTCTAAATGTCAAAATAGAGACTGTGCTTGTAGACTGCCAAATCTCTTAGCTTGCTCTTTTTTTTTTCATTATTATTATTTACTTTGTTAGATATCATGGTTCATCACAATTTTATCATGTATAAAACCGTAGACAACGTTTCAGGATTGTCTGAAGACTAGTAATTTAATTCAGTTTAACAGTTTATTTCAAACGTGAACATTTATTCCAAATATAGAATTACATTTTGTTTTGCCCATCATTCAGGTCATGCTGCACCTGTTCTGTACTATAGGCCTACATGTCAAATTAATTTCGTTCACCGAAGTTGCTGTCAGTATTAACTTCTCTTTTGCGAGTAAATATGATACTAGGCACTGTCACTGTTATTTGGCAATGAACGCGCACTGATGGTGGTTATATGACTCATTGGGATGTAGCAACTATTGAGCACGGTTTCAGAATCAGACTAATGTCAAACGAGCACGCTGTCGTCAATTTGTGACGTCACTCTGTAGCTCCATGGTTGAGTGATTGCCATTCATTCGGCGCGCGAAAAGTCAGGATACTAGTCTTGCATCGAAATCCAGTATGGGTTATGACAAGATGTAGGGAAAGTAAAAAAAAAAAAACTATGAGATATTGGAAACGGTTTCTTTTTTTTTTCAGCCAGTTTTCAACTAATGTAGCTTCACGGATCGAAATGTGCGCTTTTAAAGCCAAAAGTATAGTTTTCTATACTTTGATCTCTGATCTTTGATCTCTGATCTCTGATCTCTGATCATTTACAATTATAGTTTGTCACAGAGGTCTGCAGTAACTTTGTATGTGTGTGTGTGTGTGGGGGGGGGGGGGTGACATACGGGTGAAATCCCAGGGCTGCTTTATATGGTATGGCCTTGTATGGTATGTTGTCGAAATGTCGAAATAGAGATTGTGCTTGTTGACTGCCAAATCTCTTAGCTTGCTCTTTTTTTTATTATTATTATTATTTACTTTGTTAGATATCATGGTTCATGAAGACTAGTAATTTAATTCAGTTTAACAGTTTATTTCAACGTGAACATTTATTCCAAATATAGAATTACATTTTGTTTTGCCCATCATTCAAGTCATGCTGCACCTGTTCTGTACTATAGACCTACATGTCAAATTAATTTCGTTCACCGAAGTTGCTGTCAGTATTAACTTCTCTTTTGCGAGTAAATATGATACTAGGCACTGTCACTGTTATTTGGCAATGAACGCGCACTGATGGTGGTTATATGACTCATTGGGATGTAGCAACTATTGAGCACGGTTTCAGAATCAGACTAATGTCAAACGAGCACGCTGCCGTCAATTTGTGACGTCACTCTGTAGCTCCATGGTTGAGTGATTGCCATTCATTCGGCGCGCGAAAAGTCAGGATACTAGTCTTGCATCGAAACCCAGTATGGGTTATGACAAGATGTAGGGAAAGTAAAAAAAACTATGAGATATTGAAAACGGTTTTTTTTTCAGCCAGTTTTCAACTAATGTAGCTTCACGGATCGAAATGTGCGCTTTTAAAGCCAAAAGTATAGTTTTGGTCGATCTGGCGATTTGACAAATTCACGGTCATCGTTCCTTCACACGCATGAGCGTGTTCCCCCTCCCCCTCTATTTTTTTTCTGGGGGATCGTCTCCACCCCCCCCCTACGATTTTTAAAACTTAATACATGTATTATTTATTTCTATTTTGTTAGCATTTTGGATGGATTTTGTTATCTGCGAATCTTTTCAGCGGTAGATGAAAATCGGTTATTGTACCTTTATAATGTATGGGGTGGGTTTCAAAGTCAAATTTTCCAATTTTTCAAACAATATATGTATTCTCGAGGCGTTTTTCCACTCTACGAGGGTGAAGAGGGTGTTATTATTTCGCCTTCGGTATTTTCGCCCCCCCCCCCCCCACTCGTGACATGAAATCTCCGGCCTAGAGTATGGTATTGTCGTGCACCACTTCTAACTCACCAGTTTGAAATGGCATCTTTGACATTTTAATGATCACCGAACAGAAATGTACTTGTAATATATCGGCGACTCCGTCATTTTCATATTTCAAAAGAGATGCACTGCCTTTAACCGGGCTCCTCTTTTTTTCCTCACTTTCTACCATTTTTACAGAGATTACAGAAATCCATGAAGCCCACCGAAGATTTTGGACCGGCTCTGAACCTCCATCGAAAGGAAGCCGGCTTCCACACCCTCCCAGAAGAGACGACATCGGTGGTCTGCAACAGTTCAGTATGAGGCCGCAGAAGTCCTGGACCAAGACCAAGACCCAAGCGATCCATAGGTGGT
The DNA here is from genome assembly GCA_001188425.1 of Eucidaris tribuloides. NCBI lineage: Eukaryota > Metazoa > Echinodermata > Echinoidea > Cidaroida > Cidaridae > Eucidaris > Eucidaris tribuloides. Next base: position 61,326 of record JZLH01S0501752.1, read on the forward strand.
CTAATTCTGGGACGGGGTCTCGGAAGTCTTACCCCGCTATAACTGGTGTGAACTCGTACGCTGTAAACGCTGTGCGATGTTAAATTTCAACACCAAGTGGTGTTGCCCAACATAATACCAAATACATGTACATTACAAAAAATAGGGTGTCAATATGGTTCTTCTAGGACTACTCCCCCAGAGGACTATACTCCCCCAGAGGACAACTCCCCCTGCAGGACGTTTCTCCCGGAGGGCAACTCCCCCGAAGACAACTCACCCTGAGGACAACTCTCCCAATGTCAAATCAGACTTTTTAGACTGGAGACATTGTTAAACTCCGCCGGGGCAGTTGTACTCCGTGGGAGTTGTCCTATAGGGGGAGTTGAGCTCTGGGGGAGTTGTTTTCTAGGCGAGTTGTCCTCCGGGGGAGCTGACCCCTGGGGAAGCTGTCATCCGGGGTTCCTCTTGGGGAAACATCCTCTGGGGGAGTTGTCAGGTGGGAGTTGTCCCCGAGGAGTTGTCCTCCGGGTTAGTTGTCCGGATACGGTTAAAATAGAACACCTCGGTGTTGCCCAATTAGATTACCAGATGTGTAATTTTTAACATCACTGGTCTGAGTTAACACCTGATTTAACACCAAAAGGATTACTTTTCGTAGGAAGAGTATCCAGTTTAACACCAAAAGTGTTTAGTTTGACACCAGTTCTGGTACCCGGAATCGTATTGGGCAACATGCTTAGTGTCAAGTTTAACACTCTAGTTTTCATACCGTGTTTGGTGTAAACTTCATCATAATTTGTTTTCAATGTAATAGTCTTGATGCATGAAATCATTCTTTCGGTGTTTGAATGATACCCAAAGTCCTGTAACTCAATACTGCATCTGGTATCAATGTTGGGAAACACCATGGGTGCTAAATATAGCATCGTCCAATTTTTGAGGTGTATAAAATTCAATATATCAGTTGCAAACTTGAATTTAGCGCATTTAAATATTGTCATTCATAGTTGTATCAAAATTCAAAGTCCGGTATACGCCACTTTCTACCGCACCCTTACTCCCACCTCACCTGATACCCTACCCCGTTACATATATCCAGCTTATAAACTAGTGTCAAACTGTATGCATAACGACATGGGATATAGCCATAACCGAATTCTGAATTGAATTCTATGAAGCATATCTTGTTTGTCTGTTGAAATGATTTGTTTGTGTCCAGATGATAAATATCGTGTTTATCAAATCAAGACATTTTGTTTACGAGTGAACAAGATTCTTCCCGCGAAAGAACAGTGTCGCAAGGTTTATTCGTGTAGGTCTGTTTGAGCCGTTCCTCCATCAGGTTAAAGTTCATTGACCCCTGCGCCCTATTGCATTACAAAAAAAAAATGACCAGAGAAATATCTGTGATAAAATAAAATTATGAAATCTCCGGTATCGGCGTATTTCTTCCATTGTGTTTTATTCCTAATACCGAAAAGCAAACAAAACTCTGTTAAAAGGCAGTGGATCTCGGTTGCAAACATCCCCACAGACCAGGAAAAGATAACCCATGCCCTTAGGTTATTAATGAAAGGCATGTCTGTGATATATAGGGGTCAGTAATTACCTAGAGTTTGAAAACATGCGAAAGAAAAACAATAGCCGTTTAGTGTACGTTCTATGGTAGGAATTTTTCTCTGGCGAGAAAAAAAATCAAATCAGAGTCTAACGGTCACTATAATTCCACTAAAACTGAGTTTCTAGCTCCTATATTTTGCTAAAGGTTCCCAGATGGCATTTTCTTCTAAATGCCATTGTATTTACACAATGTTAATGCAAAAGAGATGCCCTGCCGTTAAATGAAAATAAATGCTATAAATGATATAATATCGGGCTTTTCGAATTATAGTTAAAATCAGCCAGAAATAACAAGTATGAATGATGATATTTATGTTTCAATGCGTGGTGCGATTTTGAGTTTGATTTTGTCTGTAAAATCAGCCAAAGTCAGCCTGAATATACTTCATTATTGATTTGATTAACCATGTACATATATACAATTTTTATATGAAAGTTTATTTTATTCAAAGTTTATTATGCCAATGGCTAAGTTTTTGGCAATAATGTACAGGCTAAAACTGCAAATACGATTGTATATAGTTCTTATTCATATACATAGTGACATTAATCATTGCTTCAGCTAACACTGCAAAAACATGTTACTTGGTTAAAATTCATGAATTGTATGTTTCTCTCTGTTTTTCACAGCAATTCGTTACTGTGTAGATATAACGTCTATTGAATAATTGATAGATCAGGAAGCAGGTTTCTCAATATTTGAATTAAGTGATTTAGCATATTGTAGTATCTCCAATGCATTTCATCAATATTGATGCGAGTATTAACATTATGTTTTTTTGCACAAAGAGGGTGTAGCGTGGACACCAGTTTTAATCATGGCTAAAGTTTAAACCCCGCGGCTAAACGGCCTTTGTGAATATGGGCTTATGAGTTTTCTCTTGTTATATTATCACGATTTCTCACTCAAGGACAGCTAGAAATACCAATACATGAATTGCATGATATGCCTTTTAAACTGCACATGCAGATTTAAAGTGTACAACAAAGCCAGCTGCACTTGTGCAATTCTTGATATAAGCTGTCAGTCATTTCAAAATAATAGTAGTGGACAGTGATTGGTGGATACTAATCACGTGATATTACCCTTTATAGCTCTACCTGTACGGAAAAATTCTTTGGAAAAATTAGACAGAAAAATCTGAGGGGAAATTGAACTGAATAATATATATATATTTTTTATTCCAAACGTCATTACAAAATTCGAAAGTTGCGACATTCACGATGAGCAACCGTCCATAAAATATCACAGGCTTTTCGCAATTTCTTGAATATTGATTTTCATACCAGATACTGACAACTAGTGTTAGTGCTAACATATATGCATGAAGAAAATGTTTTCTTTAAGGGAAAATGAAACATTAGTAACATTATATGTAAAGAAAAAAAAATAAAACGAAAGTGACAGTATTTGTAAGGATCAGAAGAGTTTTCCAAACTTGATCGATTTATTCATAATTATTTCGCAGGCTTTTCTCAAACTGTCACTGACGTTTCACCTGGTTTGATCGTTCATAGTGAAGGATAGATATAATTTGACAGGGCTGAATGCAGACCTCGCAACCATTCTGAATTTGGAGGAAATGATCAGAATTTTGATCATTCCAGCTCTTGTCTGATATGATTTCCCTATCTTTCTTGATAATTATACTACACACTCCTGTGACAAATTATGAATCTTTCGTATTTTCGAGCAAAATCATCTCTAGTTTTCAGTCAGAAAGGTTGGGACGTCTATGAATGGTGTAAATATTCGATTGTTGTATAGATGACAGCAATTCCAAAGGTGTTCAGTGAAGGGTTTAAAGGCAGTGGATCTCATTTGCAAACATCCCCACAGACCAGGAAAAAATAACCCATGCCCTTAGGCTATTGATGAAGGGCACGTTTGTGAAATTTGGGGGTCAGTAATTACGTAGAATTTGAAAAATACGAAAGAAAAACAATAGCCGTTTAGTGTACGTTCTATGGTAGGAATTTTTTTCTCGCGAGAAAAAAAAATCAAATCAGAGTCTAACGGTCACTATAATTCCACTAAAACTGAGTTTCTATCTCCTTTATTTTGCTAAAGGTTCCCAGATGGCATTTTCTTCTAAATGCCATTGCATTTACACAATGTTAATTTTTAGGCATGTAAAAGAGATCCACTGTTGGATTGAAACGTGGTGCTCTACAGTACAGTATTATTACGCATTCAATCAGTTCTGCCGTTTTGCGCTCTTCTCTTCATTTCTACTTCTACTCGTTGATATACTTAACATTTTATTTGCATCACGTACATCATGGATAAAAAAACCCACAACAACTGCGCTTTATATCTGAAATCATATTGCTCTGAAATGTATAAAGAAACAAAATTGAAATGGGTTTATACGTCGTCGTATAAAGAAACTATACGCGTGTGGAACTATGTTACTTTGTGTATAACCCAGATTAATATTTTATTTACGGGCATTGGGACAGAAATATTCTCACGATTCTGTCTGTATTGTATGTTAATCAGATTATAAAATGTCTTGAGGATAACACAGTGTATCAATACAATTAACATGGCTGAAAAAAAAAACCGTGTGCTTCAGGCCAAATCGACTTATATTTTATTCCTTACACTTACTCTCACATTGGTCGTCACGTTGGAACAGTAATTTTGCCTCGTGTCAAATTCGCAATATTATGTGTGCAGGGTATTATTCTGTAGATATAACTTGAAAGTTGAAATACTCGGGCGGACATGGTATAGCGTATAATCGGATTTACGTAGA
>JZLH01S0501802.1:0-12330 GCA_001188425.1 Eucidaris tribuloides
CGTGGAAATTAGGTCACACATTGGTCTTGAGGTGAAAATGTGTAAGACGTACTTTTTGCATGTGTCGGAAATTGCGTTGCCATGGTAACGGCATATTTATGGTAATAAATCAGGTAAAAATTTTGCGGATCGAACTACTTCTTCAGTTTTTTACCAATCTTCACGAAAATTGGGTCACACATCGGTCTTGAGGTAAAGATGTGCAAGACACGTTTTTGGCATGTGTCGGAATCTGCGTTGCCATGGTAACGGCATATTTATGGTAATAAATCAGGTAAAAATCCTGCGGATCAAACTACTTCCTCAGATTTTTACCAATCCTCGTGAAAATTGGGTTACACATTGGTCTTGAAGTGAAGATGTGTAAAACATACTTTTTGCATGTGTTGGAAACTGCGTTGCCATGGTAACGGCATATTTATGGTCAAAAATGAGGTAAAAATCTTGCGGATCGAACTACTTCCTTAGTTTTTGACCAATGCTCATGAGATTTGGCATACACATTGGTCTTAAAGTGAAGATGTGCAAGACACCTTTTATGAATGTGTTGGAAACTGCGTTGCCATGGTAACAGCATGTTTATGGTAATAAATCAGGTAAAAATCTTGCAGGTCGAACTACTTCCTCAGCTTTTGACTAATCCTCGTGAAAATTGGGTCACACATTGGTCTTAAGGTGAAGATTTACAAGACATACTTTTTTGCATGTGTCAGAAACTGCATTGCCATGGCAACAGCATATTATGGCAATGAGTCAGGTACATGTATGTGAATAGGCAGGGGTATTAATCACCTTCAGTGATATTTCTAGTTTGAATTCTAAAGGATTCTGAAGTGGAATGGTTTACAGATATATTGGATAATCATACTTACTTTTGTGATGATCATATTTCTGTTTGTGGCTTTCATTGTTGGATAAGTAAGAAATATGTACCTAAAAGTACATTCCTGGAATGTTGTGGTAGGAGTATATTTTGCAGCTAAACAAGTTTTACTGTCCAACATTGGATGCTATATGTACATTTACATACCTCACAAAAATTAACAAGAAAATTAAACACTTCCAGACAAAAAACTGAAGATAAGGTGATTGAAGCTGCATAATAAAGATGGAAAACAATGTGAAGGGGTAACAATTCCAGTGAATAATGTCATTTGTGGCACATTCCAGTATTAAGATTTCAAGTAAAGTGAGAATATATACTACATGTATGTAAAAATGAATCTTTGATTATCAAAATACATTTATTTGGTTGTCTGTATATCTATATTTATTTTTATGCAAAGTAGCATAAAAATTTTTGAAATAAAATGAAAGGAAAGTAAATTTGATTATCTTATGCATTTTCTTTTTCACATAAATTCCAGGGTCTCGGTTTCTTGCATGCTACCGGTATCGGTACCAACTCAAGTCAGTCTAGAGCATTAGTCTACTATACATTCTCAGCATTAGGAGGAGACCCATTTGGACAAATGATTATGGTAAGTGGTAATCTTTAAATTATTAAATCAATATCAGTGTATTTTGTGATGTTCAGGCATGATCATCATTTGGTTTTTGCATTGCAAAATAGTTTACCAGTCAAATCAAATAAAAAAAAGAATATTGGATAACTGTACTTAAGAACAATGAAAATATATTAATTTTTGGAAGAAAAAGTTTCAGTATGTAGCTGAAGAGGTCAGGTTTGTGATCTTTATCCTTGTAACAATTAGGACGCTGAAGATATCTCAAGAATTATTTCATGGCTTTAAATAATTCACCTCTGATGTCACTTAACTCAATGTCTCCAATATTCTGAAAATCTCGTAGAGTTAACACAGGGCACATCTTGTTCCTGTAACCAACAGGTTAACCCTTTGCCCGCAAATGTTGCAATTTTGCACATTTGTACAATCAAATTCAACAATCAAAATTAGTTTTCTCTGTTACGTTTGTACTTGAAAAGCTAACAATAATAAGCAACATCTACATTTAGTTATAGAATAAATAATTACCAGTATCAATGGTGCAATAAGGAAAGCGAGATGTAACAAAAATATGAAAATAACAATCATTATTATCCACTCAGAATCGATTCAGCATGTAAAGAGTTATTACACGTACACTTATCCAGTATAGTACATTACTTAGTCATCCTCTTCACATTATCTGCTCAGCAGATTATAAGGAAACAGCTTGCATTCATTGAGACTTACAATTAAATCTCTGATAATAGACAATGCACTTAAGGCATTTGTCTATGAAGGACATCTAAACTTACTCTGTTGGAGAGACATTGTACATAAATAAACATGAACAGAGATGACAACTTTCCTGAACTAACTGCTTTGTATTTAGACCCCTTTCAAAACAACTGTGACCAATACAAAAATGGGTATAACTTGGAATCTAAACGAATGCTTGGATGTAACCATACTAAACATAATTTAATTTCCTTTTTACAGTTCCTTCAGTTGTATTTTATTTGTACAATACCCAAGGTTATGTAGGATGATTGTAATGGATATAAATATATTTTTCATGCTAACACAAGTTTCATCCTTTCTTTTCCAGGGGTACAGGTTCTGGGCTGGAGTGGGTGTGGCACAGAACTGTGAAACTGCTTTGACTTATTACAAGAAAGTGGCTGGTGCAGGTAACAATGGATCAGACAGATATTGATAAAATATTTATAGATATGAGTATCTTACAGACATATCCATTCACAATGTGGTCATGGTGCCTACAGTTAGTTTTGTTGTTTAAAGTAAGTTTTTCATTAGATGTGTCCTCAGATTATTCTGAAAATATTGTCAGTAGTTTCAGACATGTGAATTGATTTGGGAAGTCTATTCCACAGACAAAAGCAGCTGCTGATGCAAATGTTCTATGTACCCTCTTGTCACTTTCAAACTGAAACTTCAATTTATGCATGTAATTTGCATGTGATGAATATAAAATCATCTGAGCTGCTTGAGTTACCTGGTATGGTATAGCATTTACTGTTGCTAGATCGTATACAGTGATGCTTATGTGGAGGTGGTCCAAACATTCAGTCAAAATTGTTACTACTTTCTATAGTAAACCAGCCTCTAGTCAAATTGATCTTGCATTCCTGGCCAACCAGCTCAAGTAAAATATAAACTTACTAGTTAATTATTCAAAAATAGCATATATTTATTTCTTGAATACAATATTTGTTGACTACATCTGGCTCTTTGCGCATGCAAATAATTTTTGTGCCAATTGTGAGTCCACGGCTGAGATCTGAAGTGAGGGACATGTTGGCCCCCCCCCCCTCCATTCTAACAAGATTCACTCTTTGCAGAATGTAACACCAGCAGTGAATCTATTGTAGACATGATACCAAGTATTTTTATTTTTTTTTTGCTTTTCATTTCACAGTTGCTGATAATGTGTCTATTTCTGGAGGTGGCATTGTCCACCGTGTACGTCTATTTGATGAAAGTGAAGATCACCCCACTAGTGGAGGCATGCTAGATGATGACCTCATTCAGTACTACCAGTTCCTTGCTGACAAAGGCGATGTCAATGCACAGGTTGGTGGTCCAGTCACATGTACTGTACTTTTCATATTTTCCTTATCTCCTTCAAAACACTTTTCCATTTCTAGGACTCTCTCAGCCAAAGTGTATTGTATGTATGTTTAGGGGTAAGAAAGAAACACAGCTTGTATCATATCCCAATGGTCCCCTGTTCAGCCCACAGTTTTACTGTTTGTCAGAGTGACACCCCTTCCCATCCCCACCCCCCCCCCAAAAACGGGTTAAAGAAGCTTCATGTTACCCCCCCCCCCAAAAAAAAAAAAAAAAACGAAATCAGTAGACTTCATTTAAACTTAACTTGATAAGAGTCATCTGTACATGGGTCAGGGTAAGATAATCCAAATGGAAGATATGCCTTCTTTGGCACCTCAGGAGCAGTACTCCAAAGTAAATTTATGCTCAAGTCGCAGGTAAGTGATGAGGCCCACCAGGCGTATTGTTTATATTTTACACTCTTTCTATCTTTGTATAATGAATATACTATCATTGTATGTTTCAGGTATCAATTAACTTAGCAACAGTTTTTACATTAATGTTTTTTGTGTATTTACTGTTTTGTACAGGTTGGGTTAGGTCAGCTAAACTACCAAGGTGGCCGTGGTGTTCTCCAGAATCATCAGGTTAGTCAATTACAATATCAGGTATTTTTAATCCATTTTTGTAGTGTTTACAACATATTCATGAATGAGATGATTCTATACTGAAATAAAATGACATTTTCTACTTTTTCACCCTGACCATATTGTTTCATGGTCATTTTGTTGAAGTATGGCTGGGAAGGGTTTATACATAAGTTGTCATCTAGAGTGACTTAATTTTTTTGACTGAAACAGAGGCCAAAAACAAAAAAAGTGTGTCATATAAGGTGCAGAAATTTTATGTATGACACGTGACTATTTTGCTTCTTTTTCATAAAGAAATGATAAATTACTCCAGATGTCCAATTAACCCTTTACTCGCTACAGTCACCAACGCTAACTCGCTGCTGTCGACTCGTGTCGACACTCTGCATGCGTAGGAATATTGCTTATTCAATTGTACGAGAACAATTTATTTCCTGTTTTTTCATATATTCACACCTCTCCCTCGGTACCAACTCATGCATGAGTGCACCTGTAAACAATGCATTATTTATTGGGGATCTGAAAATAATCCAGCAGCTTAGGTATTCATAATGCACAGGACAAAGAGTTAATATTCTTTCCTACTGCTTATACTATAACATGACTGTAGAACAAATCTTCACTCCTTATTTGTTTGGACAGTAGATTGTAAAATGTAAATGGGGCCATTTTCTTCAGTATAGCTTCATGGAATTATCCTATGATGTTAACTCAAAGAAAGATTTAGAAATTCCTTCTTATCATCTTAAAACTAAAGTTTATCCCCTCCATAAATGCCATACCATTATAACTCCTTTGTCACCCAAATTAAGAAAAATTTAATTGAGTGGATGAAGTATCCTGCATATTGAAGTACTGTCAATGTACATACTAGAAGAGTTCAGTACAAATGTAATCTGTCTTGTATTTTGTCAATAGAGGGCGTTTGAATACTTCACTCAAGCAGCTGAAGCAGGAGATGCTACAGCACAGGCTTATCTTGGAAAGGTACGTTATGATGGCAAAAGGGTGATTTTTGGTATCAATCTAATTTTAAAAGTGTTAAGCTATTAATGTTTTAAAATTATTTCTTCTACTTGCCTCATTTTCATTTTAGTGAGAATTTAATTGAACCAGGTAACAGTATTATGTGTGAAGGTAGTACACAGTATGTACATGGATTACTTCATTGCCAGTCTTACCAGTTAATATGATCACTAACAATATAAAGGAGGTAAAAATACATAATTAACACAAAGTAAGCCAAACTTCATATTGCAGAAATTTGTCAGTTTGTCAAGTAGGATATTTTGTAAATCCATGAAATAATTATTAAGAACAGACTAAGGGTTATGGTATTTGGAGTTGTAAGTTTTAATTGGATTATCAAAACTACAACTGATGCAGAAATATATCTGTGGATTACAAATAATGTCATAAATTTAATTAATCTTCAGTCTGGGAATATTATATTTTTACAATTGTGCATTTAACACCAGACCTTTGATGGGGCATTGTAAGTCATGATTTAATAATGAATAAATCTACATTTCATTGTTAATTGGTATAATTCAAATTAATTGTTCAGTATAGTTCTTTCTCAAACTTTGTTGAAAAAGTAGATTTTGTTTCATTATTTTTACAGATGTATTCTGAAGGAGGTCCTCTTGTCAAACAGGACAATGCCACAGCATTCAAATACTTCAAGAAAGCAGCTGATCAGAACAACCCCATTGGACAAAGTGGTCTGGGACTGCTGTATCTGCATGGCAAGGGTGTAGACCAGGTACTAGCTCCAGTCAAAAAACAGTGATTGCAATTATAATTCCACTGGAGACTAAGAACGAGATATCTCAGGCTGGGGTCTGTGGAGAATGCATGATTGAAATTGAATTTCCTGTGGGTTAAACATGTCTTTGTGGATACCTGTACAGTAGGGATGCCTGCCTGTAAAGACATTCAAGTCAATCCACTCACACTCACCAAAACATTTCCATAATTGAAACCTGTAGAAAAACACCTGTCTCTGGAGGACCCATTTATTACCTTCAAATTCTTTTTATTTGGTCACTGAAGCTTGATGTTTAGTAAGTGTATATTGATAATAAGATGTTAATTTTTTCATAGTTTCAATAATATTTCATAAGCACCTGATGAAAGGTTCGTTGGTAAACACATTAACCTTGTACTATCACATATTTTATTACCAAATAATTAAATGTGAAAACAATATTTTGATTTGTATCAACAATATTCTTGTAGCATGTGCAACTGTGTGAGAAGCATATCAGTATTTAGTAGAGAGATATTGACACTGTTGCCTTCAGTCATCACATGTTTTTGATATCCATCATTTTGATACCAATATAAAAACTCTCTCAATAGACACCATTACAAACATGACATATTTCCAGCGTTGTTCCAGCAATTTACTCATTGATAAATTTGATATTAGTCAACACCATCTCCCAAGACCTCATACCATCCATGACAGTACTCGCTTGATATTTTCGATTGTTCATCTCTTCAGGAATATACCCGGGCTTTCCAGTACTTCCAACAGGCTGCTGATCAGGGCTATGTGGATGGACAGCTTCATCTAGGAACAATGTACTACAGTGAGTACCATTCTTCATTTATTGTATCCCCCAAACAGAGTTCGGATGATACTACGGATTTGGCCTCGTCGCGCCGTGTCCGCGTCCGCCGCCGCAGAGATTTCCTTGTGAGCGCTCTACCAGCTGCAGTTCTTCTCGGATCATCTTCAAATTTGGTATGAAGGTGCATTATGGTAAAGCGAAGATGCCTATCGTTTTTGGTGGTGGCGCCCTCGCTTGGTTCGTCTTTGTACACAAAAAGGTACATTTTTCAGGGTCTGCTGGTGTACACGATACTGACCGCATTTTTCGACGGATTTTTTTCAAATTTGGTGTGCAAGTGTATCATAGTCAGCTCTAGATACCTACATGTATAACCTTTGGTGATGCTGCCCCCAATGTTCCACCTTTTAAAGGGTCAAAGGTCAACCTGATAGGTCTCAAATTTGCAAAAGTGCTTATTTTTTCAATAACTTTATTGTTACTCAAAAGATTTTATTCAAACTTGCTGTATAGGTGTTTGGGTAGTCATTCTACATGTAGGCCACATTACTGTTTGGTGATGGCGCCCTCAGTGTTCCGACTTGGGTGCCATGTCACAGTACTTGTATGTGCCCTATCGGCCACATTTCTTGTCCGATTTTATTCAAACTTGCTTCGGAGTTTTTTTTTTGGGGGGGGGGTGTCATTCTGCATAACAATAGTTTTCAGTGACAGCGCCCTCATTGTTCCGACTTTTATAGGATGCCATTTCTAATTTATCCAAACGGGGGGTGAAGGGACGGGTTCGGGGGATACATGTGCTCGAAGGGTCCCCCCCGCCGAGTGCTCTAGTTCTCCTTGCACCTTTCTGTTATTCCGTAGTGTAAAGTCAGCTCAGGTTTCCTTTGAGGGCTTTCTATTGGTATCATGGAAACCAGTACTACCTGTTTCAGGCTGGCGTCGGAAAGGGCATCTACCTTTAAAATTTTGCTCCACAAAAGCCTCACAATGTTGAGTGATGTGAATCCGGCCACCCCCGTAATTGGGGACAAAATTCGGATTGAAAAATCTTGTTTACTACTACTACTTAATGCATTTTCAGCATTCGGCTATTGATGATGGATGCATATTTGAAGAAGAAGCAACTTTAAACTCTTGTATTTTGGAACATCCCAAAATTTGTGCAAATCCTTATATTTTAGATACTGGTAAACTTCATTTGAAAGAAGAAAAAATATATTTTCTAAAATGTAAACTCGTCTTTAATCCGTTGGAGACGAAGTATGAGATATCTTAGCGTAGGCTCTATGGGGAATGCGTGTTATACCAACATCAGAATCATCTCCAAGGGATTAGTTATTTATTACCAAGATGTGAAATATCTACATCTCAATCTGGATGTCATTGTTTCTTGTGGTACACCTTGTGAAATAATATCATAATATAAATCCAGAAAGTGAAATGTATTTTGACCCTTTAAAACACTATATTTAATTTTCCAGGTGGTTTGGGAGTGAAGCGTGACTATAAGATGGCTGTCAAGTACTTCAACCTAGCCTCCCAGTCAGGTCACATCCTCGGAATCTATAACCTGGCTCAGATGCATGCTACTGGCACAGGGGTCATGAGGTCATGTCACACAGCTGTAGAGGTCAGTGAAGGAGTTCCTTGTCTGTCTGTTTGCTTTGCCTATTTGTTTTGCTTTGCTTTTGAAGTATGGAAGAGATTCTATAATTTTCAGTGCAACATTTTGTATAATACAGAAAGAAAAGGAATTCATGTTCGCTGTGCTCAGAAATTCTCAAAGATCATCTTTGTCCATTGATTGTTGTGGGTGAAACCTGATGCTATACTAGTTTGTGATATTGGACTAGAGAGAAGGAAGTATTTTTGTAATAAAAAACTTTGTGTATTAATTACTATGTTGAGACCCAGATCACATCATTTCACTATGTAAAGGTTTGACAAGGGAGAATCTTGCTAAATTTTTTGTCACATCAAATTTTTTAAACAACAGCAAGGTTCATATTTATATTTATTTTGCGAAACTTTAAATTATTAGCACTTGTTTGAAATATTCTTTTTTCTTTACAAAGTCTGTAACTTCTTTGCATTGCTCTCTTCTTTGCTGTTTACATTTGTTGAATGTTTGGCTCATTATGTGTGTGTGTGTGTGTGTGTGTGTGTGGTGGTGTGTGTGTGTGTGTGTGTGTGTGTGTGTGTGTGTGTGTGTGTGTGTGTGTGTGTGTGTGTGTGTGTGTGTGTGTGTGTGTGTGTGTGTGTGTGTGTGTGTGTGTGTGTGTGTGTGTGTGTGTGTGTGTGTGTGTGTGTGTGTGTGTGTGTGTGTGTGTGTGTGTGTGTGTGTGTGTTTTGCTATTTATGCAATTAAGAAAAATAATTGAGGAAAGAAAGAATGTGATGGGACTGGGACAAGAAATATGTTATTTTATCATGATTTGGATAGAAATCCTGTTCAACAAAATGCAAAAGGAAAATTAAACTCAAGTTCTGGAATTTGGTTTGTGCAAACACAGATAACTACAACATGAACACAGAAGATTTTAGGAAGGCTTATATTTACATTTCTTTTATGTCATGTGCACCAATCTCATACTTCCTGCCTTCACAGACTCTGAATTTTCATTTTAAAACGTCATGCTCTACTCTCCCTTCAACAGTTATTTAAAAATGTTGCTGAGAGGGGCAAATGGGTGGACATCTTGGAGTCAGCCCATGATGCCTACATCAACCACAACATTGCCTATGCCTTGATGAGGTACTCCTTTGCTGCTGAACTGGGTTATGAGGTGGCCCAAAGCAATGTGGCCTTCATTCTGGACAGAGGTGAGTAAATACTTAAAATGTATCATTATTATCGAATTGTTATTAGAGATGACAGGGGACTAGAATAGCAAAAAATAATCACTCTTACCCATAGGTATCCATGGATTGGTGTACATATTGATATGTGAGCACAATTTTGGTTTTCACCCTTGTCTTTTCGATGAAGTGTGTGGATTATTTAACATGCTGATGTGTTACTGTCTTGATACGGGACATCCGGCTTATAGCCATGACGCCTCCTCCAGAAAACAAAAACAAAAACATTACATTATAAAAGAAAATGATAATGCAATATCAACAGAGTGCAGTGTAGGGAAACGATTAAAACTTTGTAAAGGTTTTGTCTAGGCACTCGGGCGGTATTCCTCAGGAAGAAAAAAAATGAACAATTATTAGAAAAACAAAAATGGAAATTCTTAACTGACATACAATGTTTACATCTCCTGGTCGAGTCTTGTTGATGTAATAGTAGTTAAAAAGTACCACTGCCTGCTATTAGATTAACAGTTGAATACAGTCAGAAAGCTATGCTTACAGTGGGGTACCTGATACCCAAATATCTGATCACATTGGTTCCTGACTGTTGATATCTGCATGGAAGGTAGATTTTTGTCAGCCACCAAGGTACATTGTATCTGAAATTGTCCTGAGCTTGTTGAACTCATGAGTGGTGTGTTTCTTTGAATACGTCACATTTGTTTGTGTATGCCTAAGGTACTCTGACACCTGTACTCATCTACTAATGTATGGGTACCTTGTTTTTATACTGTCATTAAAAAGCTGTAATTGCAGTGACGATGTGATACTGTGATATCATCCGATCACGTTGATAGTTGATTGTTGATATTGATATTTGCATGCAAGGTACATTCCTGATTGGCTTAAAGGTACATGTAGCTGTCTTTGAGGCACATGAAGTTTTATTTTTCCTGGGTACATAGCATCCATGAGTCATAAAATTAATTACTGGTATAAGTAATGTCATCATAATGTTTAAATGAATGTGAGGTGTTCTGAATGGCTGAATGCAAGTAGGCATTTTAAAATGTGATGCTTTACATGTGAACTTTGTCTGGTTTTACCTGAAATTTGCTGCTTGAGATAGTATTGTCAAGCGTCAGTTTATACAGGATATACAAAATCAAATTAGTGTAAGGTTAGTATAATTGGAAGCACTCTTGATTAGAAGTAAAAGTGATAGTTTAACTGACCATATCGTTTTATTGTTGTCTGTCTTTCTCTTATGTGTATTGGTCAGTTTACTTCTTTGCTGGAACTGTTAATGGAGGAACATTATAGGGGATTTGATCCTCAATAGAAAAATGGTCCTGCACCTCTTTCATGTTTGCAAGTGCATTTACCCAGGTCCCATCCTCAGTGATTCCATTAATATAATCATCAGTGATGAAATAAAAACAGCCAAAATATCCAAAATATACATGTATACCATCACTTTAAAATATATACAAATACATGCAGTACTTAACCCACTCTCATAAATCATTGCTTTGTCAAAAAAAAAAAATCCTTAGATATATCTGATCCTTTATTTTAGAAAAATTATTTACAGAAGTCAGTGGACTACATGAATTTAATGTATCACATTCATGTCCCACATCTTAGATGATATCAAGCCTCAGTCAACTGTAAAGCGAAGCTGTTATATCAATAAATTCACTTCATCTTTTATTGTGGAGTTCATCCTTTTTTGATATTGTTTGTTTCAAGAGATTAGACAGTGTGACTGAAGTGCCTGGATTGCTCGTCCACATTTCTCACTAATTTATCTCTGTTGATGTGTATCCACTTGCCGTGTCATTTGTATGACGGGTTCGGTCACATTCCTTTAATTGTAATTACTTCATGTATGGCAACACAAACGTCTCTATGAAATATGAGACGGGGGACTGCCAATCCTTTGTAAATAAACTTGTCACTAGTCAGGTGAGAGTTTGAGGAGCAGCTGTGAAGGAACATGGCCAAGATATTTCAAATATTTACCCCTGTGCATGACAACATTGCCTCGCTGACTGGCAGATGCTACTGACAAGCCAGGCATGCGTGTACATATACAAATGTGCGAAATAATTTGTTTTGAGCGGTACCCTGGTGACCAGGACAAGTATGTGAACTTGTTAACCCTTGAACCCCCTCAGTACTGCGTTGCCATATCTAATTCACCAAGTCCAGTGTTTCAGTTATGTGTCGTTTGGGTGGAATGTGCTTTCAAGATCAGGCTGAACTTAGTGATCTGAACAAAACTGGAACTAATTGATAATCATTTTTTTTGGGGGGGGGGGGATAGGGATGAACTCCTGATTTGAATACCCGGTAGATGTTATTTGTGCATATATATTACACTTTGGGAAGTAGTACCCTCAAATAGATTTGCATGCATGTACATTCAAACATGATTTAAACCATAAGATTATATGTTTGTAATTATATTTTATTAAGGTGAGACTTCATAAACTTATCAAGTATTAGTATCAATTAGAGTTATAGGTAATTACGAAAATCTGTTGGTCCAGATACCAGACAATAAACAAACAAACAAGTAATACATTGGCCTACATATGAAAAACAATGAACAATGTATGCTGCCAGCCTTTCACTAAAACATTTGAATGGATTGACACTTCTGTGTTTCAAGCCATGTTGTTTTAAACCTGATAAATGTCACATGCATAGACATGAAACAAAAAAATATTTCTAATTATCATAATGAAAGTAATACTGAAACTGTTCATGAATAGG
>JZLH01S0501918.1:12827-29833 GCA_001188425.1 Eucidaris tribuloides
GACGTTTACGAAATCAAAGTAGTCGAAAACAAAGTGAGGAACTAAGTTACCAAACACTGTAATTCGGTTCAATGTTTATTGTGACTGTTGCGAATGTCCCTTTCGTTCGAGTTCAATTTGTTCTTTGAATGTTACGTCGAAGTTTTACCAATAAATCGAAGTTATAGGCGTACGCAAGGGGTGTTAGCGGTGTTTCAAACACCCCCTTTTATAAAAGGAGTGTTTAACAGCCCCTTTTAACGAAACATTATTTCTTGTAAAACTAACTTTGGGCGTGGAACAATTCCTGTCGAGATTGAGGTTTCGTTTTTTGGCAGGGACGGTATATGATTTGACCGGGCATTTTTTAAACACCCACCCCCCCCCTTCGCGTAAGCTATGGCAATAGAAGTCAGAAACAGCAATATTTTCACTCTAGATTTTTCATCACGAAGTCTGACAGTAAAAAAACAGACTTTATTCTCATCACAAGTCTAATAATAAGAACCTAATCATTCAAACCCGTTCCCTGGCCTTCCGCCATCTTACAAATACATCACACATGTTCCAGCTATGGTACGCACAGCTACAACTTTCGTAAGAACAATTTGTTAAAAATCTTTAGAAAAACTATCAGGAACTAGCAATTCGTTTTGTTGGTATAGTAACCGTTAGATTTTGAAAATTAATTACTTTGAATAATTCATATCAAAATTTTTTAGTCTTTCTTTCGCACCCTCGCCCTGCATCGGTGTTCATCTTGTATGATATGTTATATCTTATAAAATTACATCCAAATGGATTCATGAACAGTGACGATTTTACATTCAGTCACGTGCAGATTAGTGTTCATACCCCATGCCAATGAACACGTAAACAAATGATACTGAATTAATCAAAGCAGTGGTTCCCCAGTAAGAACTAAATAACGTGTTTGCGCGTTTTTCGTATTCAAGATAAAATTTCATAGCATGGCCTTCATCAGTAATAAGCCTAAGGGAATATTGATTTTGTTTGTGTTGTTTTCTGGAGGGGTCTGAAAAAGAAATTCCCTAACTTAAAGGCATGCGTGGAATCTCATTTGCACCCCTCCGCAGTGCCAGTAAAACCAATCACTTACGCCGAGGCTATTTATAATTAAGGACATGTCCGTGAGATCTGAAGATCATTAATTACCTTTGAATTTGAGAAAATTGCAATTTGCGATAGGTCTGTTCTAGACGAGGATTCTTCGATTTTTTCTCTACAGAAACAAAATAATGCAAATCAAAGTCTAACAGGTCTAACAACTTTGCTAAAGTTCTTAGATGGCACGGTATTTCTTCTTTAGGCCTATCACCAGTGTATTTACACAATGTAAAGTTTAGGCGCGCAAAAAAGACGATTGCACGTCTCAGAAGGAAAATGTGCAAGTGAAAACGTCCTGTTGGCAATTTGAAAATACCTCTTGTTGACACGATGCTTATATCAAGGTCAAGCGCACAGTCTTAGCGTTCAAAGTTCATGTTGTTCAGTTTAATTTGGCTGTTTAATCTCGAGGTGTGGTCCATGCTTAACGATGAAAGCCAATTTTACTACAGTCAATGATCTGGCATCAGGCTTCTTCCCTTCAGTAATAAGTGGCCAACAGTTGTGATTTCGCCTTTGATTTGAAGCTATGCCCTTGACATCGATGGAAGCATCACGTCACAACACTATTTCTAATTGCAAAGCATAAGGAGGTCCCCGCATATTGTATCCTCGTTTTGAGACGGGCTGTAAATACATAGCGAAAAAAAAATAATAGTGGAAAGCTTCCGGAATTGAAAGTACAGTACCATCCGTTTGAAGCTGATAAATGATGTCTGCTCCGGAACAGTATTATCGAATTTAGCTGACCTATACAAACAATGGAACGACGAATGTAATACAGATTTATTGATTACTTGCTCGCGGCATTGGTCAAAGGGACGGTAGGCCTACACTTATATACCTTCACTGTGTCGGCTAAGACGAATCGTTTGTTCGACAGGAGTTGACATAATGCACATTACAGTCATTTATATAAAACAAGGTTACGGTACGCTGAAAAAGTCAAAATTTTCCTTAGTTACATATTTCCGTGTAAAGTTTTTTGAATTTACCAGGAATGTGGAGATCTCCATTTAGATCATCACTATTGTGAAAATAACAGTTCACTATGCCAAAATAAACACAATTCGTGTTCAGTCACTCTGAAAGTTTTACCTCGGTTAGAGTAGTATTTTTAGAGGAGTTTTTTTAGAGATACACCTGTAATATTTTCAATAGATTGTACTTTGATGTAAATTGATAAAAAAAATATTTGGTATCATGACAGTTTGGAATTCTACACACACTTCGCCAACCATGGCCTCTTATTGATAATTGTTGAATTATGTTTCTTGTGGAATTGAAAATTATGTGATACCATCAACCAGTTGGCCTATTCTAGACTTATCCAAAACTTTCAACAGTTAATTATCATTCTTTTCTATTGCCTTTTTGTGGATAAGGGGAATTGCTCTTGCTGTTTAAAAGCTAGGTTAATATTAATAGTAAATATTTGTGCTATCAATAGTCAGATTTACATTTACATTACAGTCAAGGGACAAAATTTGGAATATATTTTTTAGCAAATGCAGTTTTCAATCATATCAGGAAAAGGTTTCTTCTCTTGAAGTAGAGACAAGGCGGCGCCACAGGGGTCAGGGGTGGCGGCCACCCCCCATTATTATTAAAAATGACGGGAATTTTACGATTTTCGAAAAATACCGCCATCCTATGTTGTTGATTTGCCCAGTAAACAAAAGTTGGCGGGGAAAAATCTTTCTGTCGTCGTCACCCCCTCCCCCGCTTGTCGGGACGCTGTTCAGCTGCATTCTGGCTGCGCTAAAAAAATTTGGTTGCAGCCAAAATTATTCCCGACGATTTCGCCCCTCCTAAAACTTTTAAACTGCACCGCCTGAGTCGAACTATTTGAACTAAATTAAGGTATGTGCATGAGTAAGTTGATCAATTCGTAAGAAATCTGCACTTTAAAACAGGGCTACGCAAAGAAATAAAATATTCAAACATTTGTCCCAGGACTGTAATATATCAATCAGTGTACCGCCAAATAGGTGTCATTGTGCTTTTATTCTAAATGATTAATACATATATATGTCATGGTATCAGATTTCGTCCACTACATAAATCCACATTTATCTCACTTTGCAGATCATACATCTCATTTTTTCCCGATAATTCTGGCTAATAATTAAAACTGTACTAAAAATGTTAACCGAAAATGCAAACATGTTTTCTACAAATAAAAGCAACAAGCTCTCCGGTTTAGGAGTGGAAATGCTGAATAAAAAAATGAATGATTTACATGTCTAATTTGTGATCTTAAAAGACGATTTAGTTAGCGAAAGTCACATTAGTTCCGAAAATATCCAGCGCATTTTTCTAACTGCAGAAGTCTGATAGGGACCGTAAGACATTTAATTCAAAATTTAGTACCCCAATGAACTCATACTCTCTTTCATCAAAGATGTAACAGTTTATCATTTTTAAAACAAAGGTATCATGTATTGCGATTCCGGCTGGACCCTTACGGGAGATTGCGTAGTTATAACTGTGGACTCGCGGGAGGACGTATCTGGACGCCGAAGCTCATGTGTGGGGTAGGGGGTGCGCACCTCACCAGCGTTCTTAGTCAAGGAGAGCAGGTCGTTTTGTCAAGTAAGTTAGCTCTGCGATGATATGTGTTTTTTCTTCATTTTAATATGTTGTCTTCAACAACTTAAGAGGGGAAATGGGAAAACCAATTGTGTTAAAACATTTTAGTATTAAGTCACAGTACTAGGAGGTCGTGAATGCACTTTCCTGCGCCAGCGATATTGCGTCTGCAGTTTTTAAACACGATGTCTAATTATGGAAATTACGTTTGTCAAATTGAAGAAATAGTCCATTTCTTTTTTCTTTTGCTCCATCAGATGAACAGCGCAGCAAGAATGCCAAGTACCACCTTTGGAATCGGTCTGAATGATATCTCGAATGAAGAAAAATATATTTTGGGTAGACGGATCACGGTAAGAAAAGAAAGAGACAACTAAGACTTGCACATTACTGAATTATTTTTATTCCAGTTTGCAAAATGCTCAAAAAAGTTCCACAAAATCTCAATTTGAGCGTCGATATCTCTCTTGGAATTATTATACGTTGATTTTGGTATCGTTGACAATCTGTCCCTAGTTCTCCACGCTGATACCTCCTTTTCCGTGAATATGGATTACGGAAATGTGCACAGACAGTTTAAAATGGGGACAAGTCAAAAGTGAAAAGTGCAAAAATGCATTATTATCATCACCATGGTTCAGTGTTTCATTAATCGCCTGGTAAAGTCTATCGGTGTTTAATGATGTTGTGATAGCTTTTAATGAATGTTTATGTGTTGTTTCACATTGTATGTTTGAATATTAAATGTGGTAGTTGTCGCGAAATTATCATTGTGTTTGAGTTTCATTAACATTCGGCATTTTCAAGATCCCCCTCCAACAAGGCAACACATGAAACTCATTAAGGACCATCACAACACCATTCAACACATCCACTCTCCATACAATGACACTCTTAACCACCGGTGACTGATAACAATGTATGTAACTTTCACTTGAATGGTCCCTTGTTGAAATATCTTGGATCGCGATCTATTGGCTATCTTTTGTCTGCAAATATGTAAAGAAACAATAAATAAAAATAAATGACAGGCTAATACATAGATATCGAAATAAAAATTGTGAAAATTAACCCAACTGTATTACCATCCAATCCATCTCATATTTCATTGTTCATTTTTTTCTATTCATTTATCCCCTGTAGTTAGTCTATATCAAATATTTGATGTAGTATTGACATTATTTCTCTTGACCTAATATAGACTCTATCTTTCTAATTAAATTTTATTTTTATCTCTTCCACCTGTCTATCTATTCACCAGTTGTATTTCTCAAATGCTTATGTTTATTTTAGCACCGCGTGATGCCAAGGTGGTCAGCAGCATCAGCCACACGGTCGGTAAGTCGCGAGAGTCGACGCCCGGCCGGGTCATACCAAAGACTTCTTCAAAATGTACTTATGCTTCTGCAGCGTTCGCATTCTCGAACAGAGAAAGGGCTAATATAAACATTTATGTATGCAAAGCCCACTGTAGACTGAGTGCTACCCTGGGTAAATGAGACGTTATTATTATTATAAATGTTTTTATCGCTAGTTATTATTATTATTATTCATTATTATTTTAATTATTAATATATTATTATTATTATTATTATTATATTATTATTATTATTATTATTATTATTATTATTATCATCATATCATCATCATCTTCATCCTCATCGTCATTATCATTATCAGATGTAGTAGGAGTAGCAGTAGCAGTATATCAGATTTCTATATTTAGCTACTGTACGTAGTTCTATCAGCAAAACTGGGGTCCTGATCAGGGCCGCGACAATCATGACGATGTCGACGGACTGCGGTAATCTACGACACAGTAGAAACCTCAGATGGGAAAATGTAACGTAATCAGTTGGCTCACGTTCGGGGTACATCTGCAAAAAGGCCAAAGAGTGAGTCCACGCTTATTCGATCTTGTTTCCAACAGACAAGTCAGTGAGTTACCCTACTATCTTGTTCAACAGACTCTTTAGTCCACTTTGCAATCTTGTTTGCTGCAGGTACCAGTATTTCACGAGGGCGAAGCTATGAACGTTGCGACTTTTTGGAATCACCAGCTTTTCTAACGAAATGTCAAAAATTCAGGGTTTCCTCTGCATTTCTCCGACATTAGCGACATTTAGCAACCTCTTAGTGAGCTTAACAGCTTGTCACGCGAATCTGGTGGAGATGTTTGCAAAAGGAACAGTTGGCGACTAATAGCGTATCTCACTGAGCGGCGAATACTTGCAAAAGGTGCCGAATGTCTGAGAAAGGGTTTTTCGTTATCGTTTGCCCAAAAATTGCAATAAAGCTGCAAACACATTTTCTTGTCGCAAACAGTTTTATGCACTCCCAAAAAGAATGATGCGAAGCCAATAATAATTATAGCCTAACCTTCTCATTCTCTGCCAACATTATGTTATCAAACGTATTTTGTATTTTTTTTTTGTAAGTTATACTGCTTGTTAGGAGGCTTTCATGTCGACGGGAATGATAAAGAGTTTCACCTTTTGTGAACCCTGGCCCACTAGTAAACATTGTGGGTCTTATTTCATCTTTTCGATTTATTTTGTATTACCTATTTTCTACTTTGAATTTGTTTTACTACACTGTATTCGCATTTTTTATGCTTGCGTCAAAGAATAATAAGTAAAACTTACTACTACTACCTACTACACTACGACTACTACTACTTAATTACTACTTCTTCTACTACTTACTACATACTACTACTACACTACTACTACTACTACCTACTACTACTACTACTACCACCATACTACTACTACACTACTCACCACCTATACTACTAAACTACTACTACTACTACTATATACTACTACTACTACTTATACTATTACTTACTACTACTACTACTACTACACTACTACTACTACTACTACCACTACTACTATACTACTACTACTACTACTACTTACTACGTAATACTATACTACAACAACTACTACTACTACTACCACTACTACTACTACTATACTACTACGTACTACTACTATACTAGCTACTACGACTACTACTACTACTAATATATACTGCAACTAATCTAATACTAATAATATAGTTCCCCACCAGTTTTGAACTCTTTATTTTGTGGTTTGCAGTTATTGCCACAGGTATCAAGTCCTCCTCGTGTTTACTCGAAGACTAATGACTCGCGTCACCATAACGTGGGATGCATGGCCAGGAGCACAGATGTCGGTGCAAGGACCAGTTAGTGAAATACAACGTTTATTATCGTAGATTCCGTCCGCAACAAAACTGATCCCGGTCAGTAGGTCTGATGGTCTGCGCAGTATCAAAACTATTGGAACCTTAACCCGGACACGACTTACACGTTTGCAGTATCGTGTCAGAGAGGAACGGGAGGAGAACGGAAACAGAACAGGAGTTGCTTGGAAGAAACAAGCTGCTCACGTAAGACTATTAGCAGTGCGTCCCAGAAAAAAAACAGAACCCTAAATAAAGCTTTTGTGCGGAAGCAATGGGGGGTATTGGATTGCCAAAAACAATTTCAAATAAAACATTGGCTTATGCTCTCCAAATTGATATCTTAGCAAACCGATTCATGCAGGATCTCTGAGTATCTATGACTTTAAATATTTAAAGTAAAAAAAAATATTGTAAACACTCTTATGGCTTGACACTGTGTACTCCACGAAAAGAACGGAAATGGACAGGTTGTATGCATAAAAGAAAAAAGTAATCTCTTCTTCGCTAGTCTGTTACAGCATTGGAATTAAGGCTGGTCAACTGCGCCTTCTAACGATTCCGTCGCCTTCGTCTAAATTATTTAACCTAGACCGGTGCACTCGGTGGCAATCGTTTTAGGCCAAGCAAAACGGGCTAACGCCTCTGTCAATGCCATACGTCCTGTAAAACTAGCTGAAAAAACGAGATTAAAAAGTCCACTAAACGTCAATAAAAGTAACGCGTTCGTTGTCAGAGCGGAATTGTTAGACGCGCAGTGTGGACAGTTGCTTTATATTCACCGAATCGAATCGGAACTTCATATAACACCATATTTGAGTGTACTGCCACGCTCATATGCCCTTTACCACCCTAGGCCAATCTCTAGACCAGTTTCATAATAAATGCAAATTTTATTGCCATACTATCTGAGAAGGTGCTCTTGATCAGCCTGATAGCTTGCAGGAGCTTGCAACAAATAGCAACAAACTAATATATGCAAGCTATACATTTTTTTATTATTAATAAGGTTTGCATAGAAGATGAAAAAACATAATCTCTTCTAGGCTGCTGAAGAAAGTTTTCATAAAATTTGAATATATTACCAAACGGTCCTGTGTTTTGTTACATTCTGTTTGAGAATTCACACGCCCACATTCTCTGAAGAGCATCTGTGCAAGCATGATTTATCCGCATACCTTTACGTGAACATCAGCTTTGTCTTCTACACAAGCTTCGCTTCAAATAGCATTTGTTCTGCACATGCGGCAAATTGTAATCGGCGAACTGTGAACAAATCGTGTGTGACATCATACAACTAAGTAAAAAAAAGAATTAAGCCCTATACCAAAGTTAAATAAAACTCATTATCTTTAATCACTTCCATGTAGATTGCAACACAAATGCCGCTTTTTCACATTCTTCTGATTGAGGAAAAACATTCGCAGTTTAAGTCTTTTTGGTAACATTTTCAAGTTCACATTCACAGTAATACATGAAATGAAGTTGTTCACAATGTAGTTTATACTTTTTTATTTAACAATTTCTTGAGTCGCAGGCTGTAAACATATTGTGGAATTCAAGCCTAAAATAGCCAAAAATACCTTTTCGATAAACTATCCAATATGAAAGCTTGCGATTGCGTGAGCAGATATCGATTCAACAGACATTGGCATCGATAAACGGAGAAGTGACCTAAAAATACTCATCGTCTTACTAATTACGAAAGATTTGTGTTAAATTTAGCATATCTTGACCAATGAATTGGCTGACTATAAAGAGGAAGGGGTTATAATTTCGGGATATTTAACGCATAAAATCGTTGTAAACAAGATCGACGCCATAGCCTTATGTACCCAGAGGCTGCGACAGCCGCTAACGATTGAGTATGTTTAGCTGCTGTACCGCCTGAAAAAACCCGCCCGCGGCACTTATGAATAACAATACATGATACTTGTTTCTTATCCGTTCGTATATTAGGTCTCTGATTAAAACAGTATTGAAAGCTACATAGCGGTCATGGTAAGAATAATTAATCACCCCACTTTAGTCTCAATGATGCTAAGAAAAGGTATTTTTCAAAAAAAAAAAAACAATAATACTGGAAGACTGTAGCAAAGCAGACAGACACACGGTTCAAATTCTCTTCACATTTGTGTATTTATATTGTTATGTCCGATGATCAGCGATGCTTAATACGCTGATCGACCCATTGCTTTTGGTCTTTTTCGCTCTAATGATTCATCAAATGGACAGAAAACATTTTGAAGGTTGAATGCATTTGGTTACACTGATTTCTAAAGCATTACAGGATAATTTGCAATCTGGATTTTACTTACTTCCAAGACACGAAATCTTTGTTACCATTTCAATATTCATACATGTACGTTGGAGTTGAACATTGCAAGAGTTGTAAGTTGGAAAATGTTTAACATGATTTCTGTTAAAATATCCTAAATTGTAATTTATCTCTTCACCAATTTATAATTTTGACCATTCGCATAGAAATCATTGCTCTGTATCTTGAGGTTCAGTTTAAAGAGTACTGTAGACTTGATGTTTCCTAAAACGTATATTCTGTTTTGAATTTCTTTTTTTCCCCAGCTCCCTCTCCAAATTCCAGTGTCTGTTGAGGCCAAATACAACTACACCCAAACTGATAATCGGTAACATGGGAGGTAGATATCACAGGCAAGGTCGAAACTTACACCAGATCTATTTTGCATGCCGAAATATTCACACTGCTGTAAACACAAGGTGTTCTAGTAGAAGAACCGTTCATCTTGCGTTCACGAAGTTAACGTCTCAAATAAAAAAGCAGGAGCGCTGTTGAAGCTCCTTGTTAAAAATAACGGTAACTCAACTTTGGCGTCGACGTTCCTCGGCTATTAAAGAATGTTATGTCGTGTTTGTTGAAGGAGCTTGAAAGAAAAAACTGCCGGGATCACAATGAAAACTCAAACACAACAATAATTTTACACATTATCCAAAACTCACATTTGATACTCAAAACAAAGTGTAAACACAACTCAAAAGCACTTCATTTAAACGCACAATCATTAAACATATCGAATGAACGCTGAACTGGACATAACAATACATTTGCAGTTTTTTCACTTTTGACTTCCGCTCCTTCTCTCAAATGTCTTGCACATTCCATAACTCCCATAAGATGTTAATGAATATCACTGCTGGAGGAAACTGGGACTAAATTTTCAACGATACCAAGTCATCTATTATACTAGAATATTAAGAGAATGTCGATTGCTCAAAGTGGAGTTGCAGAGCTTTTTTGAAAAGTTTATATGAGTAGCGAAACTCTTTTTTTTTTATTACGGCACCATTAGATTTTAAATTGATTTTGCATTAACCTAAACCAATATTAATTAGTCTAACCTTCAGACGTTACCCATGGGTGTTCATTATATGTGATATGTGAATATTTACAAATTACAAAAGCTGTATACTATTTTGCCATTCTTGCCAACACCGATAATTTTCTTTATTCATAAGTCTCATTTAGATTAGTATTACCAATAATTTAAAAAGTGTCACTGAATCGACCAAGTTTCGTTTGAACCTGTTTAACCAGCATTCCAGGGTTTGTGCCATTTGTCAAATTTAACAATGAAACAGAATGGATCTTTACAATTTCACAGGGGACACGTCATTCACAGTAGGCCATGGCCAAAAAAAGATGTTTTTGATTGTGTTACTGGAGCGCAGCAAAACGAGGACATGTACCTTAAAGATTGTGTCATTGATTTGCACGTCAAAAAAACATCTAAATGAAATGAAACACTGAAAGCATATCCAATTGAAGATTGATATAAATAAACACCTCTCATTAGAGACTTGGGTAAAATATTGAGTTTTGGTTGAAAATCTGGACATTAAAACTTCATACTTTTCCAAATACTGGCGAAGCAATTTCAAAAAAATCCGCGGCACGTCAACGTCACGTCGCCGTTCCAAATTGTCCGATCAGCCGTTAGCTAAATGTCGTGCGGAGGTAGCCGTTTGACCAACAGTGCGCTGCGCTGGTCTTCCGACGTTACACCAATAACCCGATTCGCAGTTTGAGCAAAATTGAAACTCACGGAAAGAACAAACATTCGAGGTAACATGTCGTTATTAGTTTTTCTCATAGAATCAACAAATTATTATGACGTATGGATCTCAAACTTTCAGCACACCATTTGTAAGTACTAAACTACCGTTTGGTATTGATAATGAAGGGAAGTAATGGACTTGCACATCCCTGACACAATCTTTAATGGGTGTAAAATCTGTACTTTATAGGTTCAATGTTTTTTGCTAACTTCACCCAAGAAAATAAACATTTTCATCCCATGTCGTTGTTTCATCATGATTTTATTCAAATATCAAGATACGTAGGAGTACATGTACATAAAGGAGGACCAGTTCCATAGTTTCATTCCAAACATAATGACAGGTCAAGGGTATGAATAATATGAGAACAGAATTATTTACAATAAACAGTACATTTATATTCAACAAATTGATCAATACTCCTTAACAGTGAAACTTAGTTGAATTTAGGTGTAAGGCAAATATTTTGTCAATTGGGCTACAGGAGTTTAAAGCATTGAGTGTTATATTTAAGGCAGAAAAATTGCCCTTTTCTATTCTACGGCGTATTTACAACATAAACAATAAAAAAAAAATCTATAATGCTACTTTAATATTGACTTAACTTACGAGATTTTAAGAAGGTGTATTTTACCCGGTATTTTATCTGTGCTATTTTGAGTTAAACTTGTCATATTTCCACTTAATTTCAGTTGATTAATCAACCTACGATAAACACGTTAATGCCTAACCACACACAAAAAACACTGTGCAAACTTAAAAACCTCAAACTAGTCCGTAATAGCCTTGAACAGTAATATTAATTGGCGACGATGTTAATTGATAACAATGTAGGGAGATAGTAGCACTATAAGACCATACATTTTATAAAATGTATGAATTGATTGATTGACTGATCGATCGATTTACCTTTTTTCTCTTTTAAAGTTTTTATTGGTTTTCATAAATTGGAAACATTATAAAAACAATAATCATGTCTAAATCAAAATAAAAAAGAACCGAATGTAACTAACTAATCATAACACAACATTGATATTAGTGGCTTGCATGAACATAGAAACAAATCTTAAACAGTTTAGAACACATTCTCAATAGGGGACCATTTTCTCTAGTGAACATTTTCCTTTCACTTTTGTTTTGCGATCACTGATTCTGTATATCTGACACTGCTAATAAATGCCAAGAGGTCACCTAAACTAAGGTCTGATTTCTTGCATCTTTAAATATAGATGTATCTCTTTAATAGTGTGACCACGTGATTTAACAATTGTTTGTGAGGCCCTTTCCAATTCCAGTCTTTTATGAAACCAAAAATCATTCTTTTCTTGTCATTTATCTTTTAGTTATGGCTCTCTTTCGCACAATTTATCTAGAATCCAACAATGGATGCTAATTGTCGAAGTGGTTACACTGCAGTGAAAATCTACTACTACACTTCTTCTTCTGATACGATATCGATAGAGGTCCCTTTTGAACCACCTAGGAGTTACAACATATCTTCCTTGGAGAGTTATACTCAGTATTACATCTACATGACGTCATTGAACAAAGATTCTGAAGGTACAAAGAGTGAGGTCGTGACTGCTTTTACAA
Source organism: Eucidaris tribuloides (assembly GCA_001188425.1). Lineage (NCBI taxonomy): Eukaryota > Metazoa > Echinodermata > Echinoidea > Cidaroida > Cidaridae > Eucidaris > Eucidaris tribuloides. The sequence goes on from JZLH01S0501918.1 coordinate 25,425, forward strand.
TCGAAGAAAGTAAGTTACAAGTGGTTTCATTTGGTATGATCCCTCTTCTATCAAAACCAATTTTGAAATTGCGGATGTAATTTGTGAAAGATGTCACCAAAAGAACTGGCCAAAACATGCATGTATTTATATCATGTAATCTAAGTATATGGAATGTAATTCCATATTCCCAAAGTTGTCATTTTCATTAGTCCATCATGATTACAGAAATCATTTGAGTGAGTGTTATGGTTTGATTGAATAAAAGAGAAAAACGCAGAAGACATCATAAATTGTACAAATCATGGGAACTAGATTGATTTTAAAATATGATTTATTGAATTTAAACAGCAGACAGCATTCCAATCAGAGGCGTAGCCAGCTTTTTTGTGTGTGGGGGGGGAGGGGGGGGGTTGGCTACGTGTAGCAACATAATGGTGAAGACAGATAGATGTAAATACGCACACGGGCACAAACACACATATGTATGTATGTGTGTGTGTGTGTGTGTGTGTGTGTGTGTGTGTGTGTGTGTGTGTGTGTGTGTGTGTGTGTGTGTGTGTGTGTGTGTGTGTGTGTGTGTGCATATGTGTGTAGTTATATAGAAATAAAGGAATAAAAATTAGATGTTTCAAATGGCTTCAAGTGTGTGATTTTATCGCAAGCATTTGGGCTCTGGTCTTCATTAGGTGACCGCAATAATGAACTACAAAAGACATAAGACGACAGCAAAGATCAATGGATAATACCAATATCAAGGCTCATTAAAAAATTTCAAAACATTGCAAAAAGTATACCAATTACAACGGATAAACAAACAGGAAACTCATTTCTAATCGATTATATCTCTTGTCCTATTTTTGTTTATAGAAAGTGTGTTTATTCTTCTTTTAAATAGTATCATAATGCGCAGCCATGGAGTTGGTTGTCAGAATAATGGGTTGGGTCCAGTTGAAAAATACAGGGGTAAAAAAACATGCATTGTTGCACAGCGCACCCTTCATTCTTGACATAAGAGAGTGATTCTTGTAAATAAAATTGAGATTGGTGCTATATTTTTACCAACTGGACATACATGAATTACAGATTCTAACTAATCTGAAGTTAAAATTCATGCACTTTGGTGACATACAGTACCACGTAACAATGTTGTCGTAAAGGCATGACAAATTGAAGTTAAAGTTGAAATTTCTCTCGTGATTTGGCTATTCACAGAAATTAATTCATGTGAAACGATGTGTATTGCATTTTTGTTTGAGTGAAAACGCATCATTATTTGTCTGATTGCATGTATGTTGGATATCATTCATGTTTCTTCCTGTGCGGTGTATATGTTGCTCATGAAAGATCACTAGAAAACAACAGCCATACATTCGGCAAAGTAAGAAAGATGCACTACCGAACAGATGCATTTTACAACTTTTTTACTTTTAGGTTTGTCACCTATTTTCATGTAGGCACGGCTGAGTAGAGCCATCCAGCCGTTTGTATTTAATTTCAATATACTATTTGTACTCTACTATGTTTTATTGCGTCTTGCGACTGGATGGAATGTTCCCCATGGAGTGAAGAGTGAGCACTGTAAGTGTTGGATTGAATTGTATCCAGTGACCAGTATAATAATAATGTGTAAGTGATATGATACTGTGGTGCATAGCACACTATAAGAACCCATTATCATTATTAATAATAATGATAATACTATTATTATGATTATGATTATGATGATTATGATTATGATGATTATGATTATGATTCTGATGATGATGATTATTATTATTATTATTATTTTTTTATTATTATTATCATCATTATTATAATTATTATTTTATTATTATTATTATCATCATTATTATCATTATTATAGTATTAGTATTAATAGAAGTAGTAGTAGTAGTAGTAGTAGTAGTAGTAGCAGCAGTAGTAGTAGTATTTATACGGAACGTGAATGAATACGCGTTAAATACTGAATATTTCCATCTTTCTCTCTGTCTTGCTCGAGCTGTCGAACAAATTTCCGACAAAAGTGTAGAAACACTATCAGGGGTGGGGGCGGGCAGATGTTCCCCTCCCTTGGCTACACTATAGATCCCAATATATACCTAGAATGGCATATTATTAGTCTATATGAATAAGTACACGTATGTTCAATTGAATTTATTAATAACGATGTCATTATCATATTTCAGTTGCGCCGGCCCCAATTGTCTCCATCAAGGCTACGTCATTCTCCATTTTGGTCAAGTGGGACGCCGCTAGTCCAGCTAACGTCAACGGTAACGTCATGCGTTATGACATCAGGTACACCGTGATGGAACCACAAAGACAGAATGCAAGTATAATTCCGGTACCTACCGACCAACTGAAGGGAAATTCCTTTCTTGTTGACAGAGTGGTGGAAGATAGTACCTACCAGATTCAAGTACGTATAGTAAAACTGTGATAAGTTTGTTATGTTACTTAGTAGACTTGTTAAGAGGTTGAACGCTGCATTTTTTAGTACAAATGTCCCACTTGGCATAAATGTTCCTTGGGTCAAAAGAAAAAGATTCATCCAAAGAGACACTCTGTATCTATGCAAATAAGCCAGTTATTTGCATAAATTTGCATATTTTATGTCTATATTAATAAAAAATAATTAGAAATATATGTTCCACCCAAACAACTCTAAAATTGGGCACAAAGTTTCTGTGGAAGAAGGGGAAGAAAACTTTGATAAAATAATTGAGGTATCCATGTATGTAATTACTTAATTTACATAAATTATGCAAATTAGTACTAAAATGGAGTAATTTTCATGAATTTTGAACTATTTATATGCTGTCCATTATGATATAAAGATATCTAATGGTGTTAAATAATGTTTAAGTAAAGTATTCATGCAAAGAAACTTACTTTGCCTATGCAAATAACTTCTAATTACCATAAATGCATACTAATGTATAAAAGTACAAAAATCCCATGATCAGTGTTTAGACAACTTTAATCATCCAATACAAATGTGTATTATTTGGTACAACCTTTAAGTTGATGAAGGAAATGAAAACCATCATGACAAAACTATTTGTCTACGTAAACCATTCCCTTATTTGCATAAATTATGCAAATTAGAACTAAAATACTGATTTTGTTCATGATTTTGAACTATTTAGATACAATAAATTATGAAATAATGATGTTTGATAGGTTTGGAGGATGGTACTACATGCAGAAAAACTTTTTGCACTTTTGCAAATAACCTCTAATTACCATAATTGCATATTAATGTGTAAAACTACAAAATTCCATGCACAGTGTTAATACAACTTTAATCACCGAACTCAGATATCTTACTCTGTACAACCTATTAAGAGATGAAAAGAAAATCCTTCAGGAAGAAAGTATGTGTCTATGCAAATTAATTCTTAATTACGCATAAATTATACAAATTAGATATTTATGATGTCCTGTAATAAATGTTACTTAAAAAATAATAACAAAAGTATGAAAAATACACGAAAAAAATACATGAGAAATATGGTAAAAATGAAATTCATTAGGAAAAAGTTGAATTTAGCATTTCTTGTAATGAAAACAAATTAATTAAATTAAAAGAAGATTTGTAAATAAAATGATCAAATATTAAGTGAGCTTCTTTACAGGCAAAACATTAGTTTTGGCATGAATTTGATTATGATAATTAAGAATAAATCATTTCTGTTAAAAAATTACTAAATGTTGTAGACTTGTAGATTATGTTGCAAGGGACATATGAGCTGATTTCATTCGCTGTCACCTATTCATTAGCTGACTGCAAATAAAGTACATATAGTCCATTTTTTCAGGATTAATCTGTTTCAAGCAAACCCTCGTTCTGCTGGTTTTCCAATATCGAAATACTAAAATTCCATTCTCAATCAGTCCCTTAATCTTCCCTGTATAGAAAATGAATATGCTCACTTACTATTCTGATATAAATGTTTAGTGTATTCCCCTTTCATGGGCTAGTTCTTAAGTAGAGTAAAGCCTTGGAAACCCAATTTCAAAGCAATACAAATTCTATTTTGTCAAATTCAGTCAAGTCAAGTCATAATTATATCGAGTCTACTTTTATCAAATCACTACTGAATTAATGTTTTAACTCATTAGTATACAAATATTGACTGCTCATGAGGATGGTGGTGAAAATTATCACTCCCGAGGTGCTGTTCATTCCGGCCCTTCTATCATCCCCGAGGCGAAGCCGAGGGGTTGATAGAACTTAGGGCCGGTATGAACAGCACCGAGGGAGCGATAATTGAAACCACCATCCGATTACAGAGCAGCCAATATTTGTTTTATATACCTCATCCTCTTAAATGATTCATGAATCAGTCTAACTGTAAGTCACAGTCTAACAGTTAAGTGTGTTATGAAAAGAATTTCATTATTAAATCACTCACAATCATGTT
>JZLH01S0502007.1:11595-25697 GCA_001188425.1 Eucidaris tribuloides
TCTCTCAGTGTGTATGTGTGTGTGGTTTGTTGTGTGTGTGTGTGTGTGTGTTGTTGTGTGTGTGTGTGTGTGTGTGTGTGTGTGTGTGTGTGTGTGTGTGTGTGTGTGTGTGTGTGTGTGTGTGTGTATGTGTGTGTGTGTGTGTGTGTGTGTGTGTGTGTGTGATTTCCACATATTTATTTTTCACCGGAAACCATTCCTGTTTGAGGTAATTGTTTAAAAATGTAGAATTATTTACTGTAGATTATATATGCTAAAGTTCGACGAAGAATATCTGTATTATTTTACATTGATTTGAATCATACCTGTTTAAAAATTAATTTACTATATTAATCTGTACCTGAGATTTTTGTGTTTACGCTGTTTACACATTTATTTCTTAACACCCCTTTATTTCCAACTTTGTTTTTTCGCTGAAACTTTCCTTCTTTGATATTTCTTTTTTCACATTTTTTCCACCTGTGTTAATTATTCATTCGTATACAAGACTATGTGTATTTATGTGTATTTTACTTATACCAATGGTTGTAATTGCCATACTTTGTAACTCTTTGAGTTGCAATTTTGTGAATAAATAAATAAATAATTAAATAAATAAATAAATAAATAAATAAATAAATAAATAAATAAATAAATAAATAAATAAATGATGAATAAATAAATAAATGAAATATAAAAAGGCTACGCTCCACGATTCAAATCATAACCGCACGAGACTTCGCAGTACAAACACCACTCTACCAACATCTCCATCATGCTGAAAAAAAAAATCGATGAATACTGCCCAGACATTATCGTGACGTATTTCGACTTATGAGCAACTTACAATTAACGCGTGTGGACGTATGGAAACAACAGCATAACTTACCTACAACGTATGGCCCGCGTATGCGGGACGTATGATCATACGCTGGCATACGTCGAAAAGATTTGTGCCTGCACAAAATTTTTCGACGAAACTCGTCGTATTACGACGTATACTAGCGTGCTTCAGCGTACACGTAACTTATGCAAAACTTACACAAAACTTACCCATAACTAATTCAACGTATGACAACGCATTCGCAAAATGTTTCATACGTCGGCATACGGTGGCTCAATCGTCGAAGAGTGCGCAGCGTGCTTCATCGTGCTTCAGCGTGCACATAACTTACACAAAACTTACCCATAACTTAGTCAACGTATGACGACGTATTCGCCAAATTTTTCATACGTCGGCATACGTTGGCAAAATCGTCAGGGTGTGACTGTGCCCTAATAGATGCCAATTTCTCTTAGTACCTGCAACGTCCAGTATCTTGATAAATATAACGTAACAATGAACCTTCCTGTTGATCGATTTGTTCTTAGTAGCAGTGTTTTTCCACATGTAATCACCATTGTTCAATTTATTTCGTAGGCATTCCTGCAGGCAGTGTCCTAGGCCAGGTTATATCGGGATATCTCTCAGAGACAGATTTTCTGGGCGGATGGCCTTCAACTTTCTACGTATTTGGTAAGTTTTTTTTTCTCAATTTGCTTTCCTATTTCCATCATCTGTTCGTCCTAAATATTAAATTCACTTATAGATGTTACATAACGATAATGGTTTCAGAGAGACCAGAATGACCGAATCATGTGACCAGTTATTAGCGATGTTCAAAACCCGATCTCACTTTTAGAGTTGTCGTATTTTTCTCCTTTTGCAAAAGAAGTAGTATTGCACAAAGCCTTAATAAAGGCTTCCACAGATTCTGGAAAGAGTGAAATTGTTCATTCTGTAACCAAATAAAAACCTGACTGCGTCAATTATAGCAGGCTAGGTTGCGTGTAAATACAGTAGAATCGTCTAACGTGCATCTGCTATAATGTGCATTACAAAACAACAACAACAAAAAACACATACCTGAAAGAAACTTATATTGCAATGGGAAAACCAATGCGCCGTCTTTATTTAGATCATATACTCATGCTCATAATTATGGAATATTTTGTTGAAACTTAAGTTCTTTCTCCTATATCGTCCAAAATTTTCAAGACACGTGTTTATTTCACACAAACGCAGTATGTGAAGCAATTTTTGGATATCCTAATATGACTAAATAAAACTAAAATACGTTTGAGCGCAATACCAATTACATATTTATTTTTTTTAAAATCCACAAAAATCATGAAAAAGGTATTAAATTAAAGTAATAAAAAAAAACCCAAACTGATAAATTTTGATCTAATATTACTTATCACTAAATTAACATCAGAATATTGTCGGTTATAAGTCTAATAACGTGCGTAACCACCACGTGACTCAACAACAACAACAACAACAACAACAATACCGCCATTTATAAACACAGGTTTTATTGTCGAGTCGGACGCTACAAAATGCTCAGCATTCCTGAAATTCTTAGATTATAATTGTTTTACCTGGGGTGCGTAAATTTTAATCTCAGATGTACCGTTCACGGAAAAATGGCAACTTCTAAAATGTTTCTAAAATGTTCCATAATTATGAGCATGAGTCTAGATGTTTGTATTCCATTTCTATAGGAGGTCTCGGCATCCTGTGGTGTGTAGCGTGTTTGATGTTCCTGTACGATACACCAGACTCACATCCTCGTATCTCCACCAAGGAAAGGGAGTATATCGTGTCATCCCTTTCAGATAAAAAGCTGGTAGGTGTGCTATCAACTTTGTTCAATAATATTTACACTTGTAACACGATTTCGTTGTAACAGTTGTAAAGTAATCAATCAATCAATCAATCAATCAATCAATCAATCAATCAATCAATCAATCAATCAATCAATCAATCAATCCATCCATCAATCAAAGTGTTATATCAGATCCTGGCGTTAGCGGCAATCACGTCTTCTTCTCTATTCTTCTAACACTTGATGAACTCAGGGGAGGGGGGGGGGGGCAACGCCAGTGGTTCTCTGCTGTAAATCTAAATAATGACGTCGCCGTCTACTATGTTTCAGGCATCACGTACACTTTTTACAGGTGACAGCATGACTGTCAGAACTGTTGTGTTCTAGGGTATTCACTTGTCCATTTAAACACTGTCGGATATGTCAGATAGCAAAGTTTGACAATTTTAAAGGGTCTTCCACAATGTTGTATAGTGCCTTTAAGTAGGGGTGGGCGAATGAAACCTTTTTTGGGAAATTTAATTTCAAACAGGTGGATTCTGTTGCCATTTTGGTTGCTGAATACAAATCTAATGAGTTCTTTGGTTTCAGGTCATATCTGATATTGGTTCCTAGCGAAAATGGCCGCCAAAATCCCCTAAAATGACAATTTTCCTATGTAAATACTTAAACATCTATCCAAATGTGGCTTGTTTTATGTCTAATTGTATGTTTTCATGGTCACTGAGCACAAAAATAGATAAATCAGATCTGTTTGGTCATTTGTAATGTCTATTTTGAGTGAAAAACAATATTTTTGGTCATTTGGGGGTAAAATTGCCCGCCAAATCATAATCTGTGTACATACTGTAATACTCCAAATATTTATGCAACTGCGGCTTGTAATATGTCTAACCACATGTTTTTATGGTCACTGAGTCCACAAATAGATAAATTAGACATGTTGGGTTGCAAGTATTCCTTATTTTGAGTGAAAACCCGCATTTTTAAACCATTTTTTGGTAAAAAGGGCCCCCAAAATCGCTATTTGTGCACAAGATTGCAAATATTCATGCAACTACAGCATGTATTTTTGTCTACCATGTTTTTTGGCCCCTGGATTTAAAAATGTTTAAAACAGGACAGTTATATCAGTTGTATTGTCTGCATTTACTAAAGAATCAGCATTTTAGTGAAATTTCGGTCAAATATTGCCCCAAATAATTTTTTACACAGGATTTCAGATGTTCTTGCAAATGTGGCCAATATGTATGGGGTTATTCATTGGTTCACATGAACATCTCCAGTTTCTCCACATTATAACAGAATTCAAATATAATTAAATAACAGGAAAGCTAAATATACTGTACACATCATCCATGTTGTCAAAATTTGGGGGGCCACAGTATTTTGACAAATATGGTCAAAATTGGTCAAGTTTCACATAAAACTATCTAGAGACTTGCAATAAGGTGTACTCTTAAAGTTTAGAGTACATTCAGTAGCAGTGCATTCATGTCTTCAGTGACACTTGGGTGCGGTTCTAGAACCAAATTTTAGGGGCTTTACATGACACATGCGAGGGAGGGAAGCGAACCAGCGGGGGAAGGTGTGGGAGGGGATACCCCCTTCCATGATAGGAACTTTTTGAAAATATGCATAGAAAAGAGATGTTTTGAAGCATAGTAAATACATATTCTAAAGGTGTTTTTTATCAAGATTATTAATGATTGTAGTCAGTATTTCAAAAAGGTGTACAGGAAGTATGTTGAAAACGGTATTTGAGTAGTCATACTGGCGAGGAAGCAGAGCGACTGAGCAGGAGGAGATGTGGGATACCCCCTCCCACGGTAAGCACTTTTTTTAAAATACGCATGGAAAAGAAGTAATAAATACATATTTTACGCAGATTATTAGGGATTATAGTAAGAATTTCAAAAAGATGTTTACTGTTAGTAGTCATACTTGTGGGTAGCGAAGCGACTAAGTAGGGGGTGGGTGTCCACTGTAGGAACATTAATTGAAAATACGCAGAAAACAGGTGTTTTGAAGCATGGGGAGGGTGTGTAAGGGGGTACACCCCACGATAGAAACTTTCTGAAAATACGTGTAGAAAAATACATTTTCTAAGCATAGGCTATAGCAAATGTATATTTTATCAAGATTGTTTGGGATTATAGTCAGAATTTCAAAAGGATGTACACTGTGAGTAGTCATACTTGTGAGGGAGCGAAGCGACTGTCAGGGGGAGGGTGTGGGAGGCGGTATACCCTCCCAACACGGCGTGGAAATTTTCTGACAATACGTGTAAAAGACATGTTTCTTAGCATAGTAAATGCATATATAGTTTATCACGATTATTAGGGATTATAGTCATTATTTCAAAAAGATGTACACTGTGAGTAGTCATACTTGCTAGGGAGCAAAGCGACTGAGTGGGGAAGGTGTGGGAGGGACCCCCCCCCCCCACGCGGTAAGAACTCTTTGAAAAACGGATGGAAAATACATGTTTATAAGCATAGTATTTATCATGGACTTATTGTCGAAATTTCAAAAAGATGTACAGGACGGTCAAGTCAGATGTGGAAGACTGTACGTGAGTAGGCATACTTGCGAGGGAGCGAAGCGACCGAGCGAGTTGAGGTGTGGGAGGGGTGATAACTCCCTCCCATGGTAGGAACTTTTTGAAGATATGCAAAAAGACGCATTTCTAAGCATAGTCAGTACATATTTTATCAAGATTATCATGGAATATAGTCAGAATTTCGTATGATGTACAACATGTACAATGTCAGTAGTCATACTTGCGAGGGAGGGTGTGGGAGGGGATATACTCCCCCCCCCCATCCCCGGTAGGAACTTTCTGAAAATACACGTAGATAAGACATGTTTCTGAGCATAGTAAATAGGGATTATAGTCAGAATTTCAAGAAAATGTACACTGTGAGTGCGAGGTAGCAGAGCAGCCGAGTAGGGGGTGGGTGTCCACTGTAGAAACTTTTTGAAAATACCCATAGAAAAGAGGTGTTTTGAAGGATGGTAAATACATACTTTAAAGGAATATTTATCAGGATTATTATTTATTACTACTATTTATTGTTCAAAACTGTAATTCATGAATTTATATGTATAATGGTCATTATTTGCATTCATCTTGGGCTCAAAACGTGTATTTTCTGTATATTTTTGTTAAAAATATCAATTTTACAAATATCACCCTACCAATACCTCCAGTGTCTTAAATATTCTAATATTTCAACTCGGCAACCTCAAAAACATATAGGAGGACATATTACACGTCACTTTTATGCACTTTACTGCAAAAATATGGCCCAAAAGCCATTTTCCCGCCTTTTTTTCACAAAATTGGCAGGAACCAATATAAAACTTCATCGTTGGTCAAAATGATTGTCAGATATGTGTTCAGCAGCCCAAATGGCAATAGAATCCACTTGTTTAAAAAAAGATTGTCATTTGCCCACCCCTACTTTAAGTTTATCAATAGGTATTTAGATTCCATATTGAATTTTACACGAATAATACAGTTTTTAAAAACTTGGAATGTTAAAAGACCCTATTTTTTACGGCTATAACAGAGGCGTTCTAATTTGCATCTTTAGTAATATAGGAAACTACAATGATCAAAATCTTAGCAGATTCATTTCCAATATAGCCATCACTTCTAATGCATATTGGTGGTAAATTGTAACACATTTCAAACATACATTCTGATTTTCTGTTGATACAGGACATCAGACTAAACGTTCCCTGGTTGACTATCTTCACATCCCTTCCCATCATCGCCATTATGGTCGCTCAGTTTGCCAATAACTGGGGAATCAATATTCTCTTGACCAATCAGCCAATATACATCAGTCAAGCTCTGAAATTCGACGTAGCTCAGGTTTGTCTCTTTACATGTAAACATGTGTTCTTAATTGTTCATCATTTACAGTAGATTTTCCCCTTTCATGGCTCTCTGTTTATCACGTTATTATATATTTTTTTAACAATGCAAAGTGTATCACATTGTGTAACATACGAATGAATTCTGTGTATGGGCACCCTGATCAAATGATATCTGTTTGAAAGAATTTGTAATAATTATTACTCCTTTCTTTCACAAAGTACGTGGGATTTGCTTAAAGGTAAGTGACATGATTAGGGGTAGTCCTCAACTTGGGGTAAAACTATTTTAATATCAGGTGAACTGTGCAAGGATTCTACTTTGAAAATTTGGTAGTTAAAAGTTGACTCTTTCTAACATAAGTTCCATCTGAATGCCTTGTGACAGACAAATCTGTTGTTTAGGGTTCTGTGGAATGTATTTTTATCGGGGCTCGAGAGAAACAATATGCTAGTATGTTCATGCTGGATTCGGCTTTGATAAACAAATTCAAGATGAATCCTCATATCTTCTTCGTTTCTTGCTTGTTTTTTTTCCCTTTCTTCCTTTTTTTCTATTTCTTTAATTTCTTCTTGGACTTACTCCCCTCTCCTACACAGACCGGGGTCCTGTCTGCTATCCCGTATATAGGGCTGGGTATCGTGATGTTTTCCGGGGCGAAGTTGGCAGACTACCTCGTTCGAACTCGAACGCTTAGCATCGAATATACACGGAAATTATTCACAGCAACAGGTAATGATCTCTATGGTAATGATACAGGACGCCCTCTGTTGGTTAATGTAAACATCAATATAAGGCCGGGATCCATCCTAGAAAATAACCGTAAAAATTGCATCACCTGCAAAGGGAGCGGTAATGGAAATTACGCTTTAAAGTTTAAAGGTCCACAGTCGCCGTCTTTCACCCAAATAAATACCAAGGGTTACGTTTACCACTCAATGTATAGTAACTAAGCTTGCCAATCCAATAGTGTAGAAATACCATGGTCTCTTTATTTTTTCACCGTTTAGCCTACAGGGTGACATCAATGTTTTCCTTGTACGTGTATCTGTGACTCGAAAATAACTTTCTTAATCTCCTATTTACAAAAAACATCATAATAATAATAATTTTAGATACACAATTCATTATTGATTTTTCAAGTTATTTCCTGTTTCAGAAATGGATTTCTAACCTTTACGTCACCATTTTTTCTATCGTATTCCATCAGCTTTCGTGACTGCGGGAACATTTCTCGTCCTCGTGGGGTACGCTGGCTGTAACGCTGCCCTCGCCATTGCGTTCCTTACTGTCAGTCAGTCGATGAGTGGGTTATGTTACAGCGGGGCTGTTATCAACCTCTTGGATGTAGCACCGCAATACGCGGGACTCCTCAACGGGTTCGGGAATATGATCGGGACAGTAGCGGGAATCGTCGGCCCGTATGTCGTGGGAGTGGTGGCTGCAGATCAGGTGAATGGAAGTCGACGTTTATAGAATAATCTTTTTCGTTTAACCTAATCCCAAGAGCAATCCAAATCCGAAGATTCTATAGTCTGGAGTTTAGTAAATAGATAGCAGTGAAGAACGAGCTTCACTCTGAACGCCGCGGGATTGCGATGAGCATGACCTTACAGGGGTGGGGGAAGCAGTGGGTAGTTGCCCCCCCCCATATTTTTTCTTTCCTCCACGCCGGTGAAAAAATCGTTCCCAGGGCCCTGCTGCATGGAGTTTAGTAAATATAGATAGAAGTGAAGAACGCGCTTCACTCTGAACGCCGCGGGATTGGGATGAGCATGACCTTACAGGGGGTGGGGGAAGCAGTGGGTAGTTGCCCTCCCCCCCCCATATTTTTTCTTTTGTATTTTAGATTTCATTTAGATTTTATTTTGAAAAAAGTTTAATTTGAAGATGTCCCCCCCCCTCCCGATAACAAAAAGATACTGCTCACGGTCTTGAGGATAAGGGAAACCTAAATGAACCGTCTGTGAACGTTGTCCCGGATAACAGAAACCATTTTGGAACTGAGCTGTAGACGTCGAAGTAGGAGGATCATGGGCGGAAGTTAAGAAAGCAACCTATTAAGAGGGTTCACAATTCGAAAGGGGTGGCGGGGGGGGTAGTACCTTTTTGTCCACGCTAAATAGATCAAGGACTCTTTTTGTCACATTTTGCCATCCCCGAACGGGTTCTTCGTCGTCAGAGACACTCGCAGACCCCTCCGCACCTACCCCACCCGCCAAATAATAATAATAAAAAAAGAAATAATAATAATAATAATAATAATGATGATGATGATGATGATGATGATGATACTACTACTACTACTCCTACTACTACTACTACTCCTACTACTACTACTACTCCTACTACTACTACTCCTACTACTACTACTACTACTACTCCTACTATTACTACTACTAATGATAATAATAACATAAACGGGTTACCAACAAGTAGAAAATCTCACATACCAATAAAATATGAACCGGGTACAAAAATGAGCTCAACTGTGAATTCTTTTATGAACAAGATGGGCAATTGCCAGGAGGGACATACAAATGAGCTTTCCTTATCATTTCAGACTTCCAAATTTATCAGAGGCATGCTTTGAAATTACGTTTTTGTTAATCATAATTACTGTACATAGAACTCAACTTGAAAAAAATAACAGAAACGCCTTTGAAACACGGTAACATGTAATTCTTTAGTTTGCTAACACACGTAGCCCTTTAAAACTACATGTTTACATATTATACTCTATCTCTGTTTCAGTGTCGCTTTCTTGCAATATTATCATAAATTACTCCCAATATCCAAATCTACCTCTTTCTATCTTAAAATTCCCACAGGCTGATATCGCATCTTGGACGATCGTCTTCTGGATCTGTTTCGGATTTTACATGTTTGCGACCATCTTCTACCTCATATTCGCCTCAGGAACTGTTCAACCGTGGGCTGAAGTTCAGGAATCAAAGAGTTAATCTCCGTCATATGACCTGTGCTCCGTTTAATTATGAACTCTCGCTGATTACACACTTTTTATTCAGAAACGTTCGTGAAACGTCCCAATTGATCACTACATTTTGGTGTTTTAAAGGGAAATGGCAAGATTGGATTTAATCCTCAGTTTAGGACACAGTGCTCCAAAGATAAGGTATAATTTTTAAAGCCACTGCATAAGGTGGAGAAAGTTTAAAGGCAAGCTACCCGTCTAATTCCAGAATTAAGGAACATATAAGCAGCGTCTTCAAAGCATAACTAACATACACAGTAAAAAAAAAAATGTGAGCTACATAATCCTCCATGCTCGAAGTGTCTTTGATAGGGTCTAAAAATGAAGCCCTGAAAAAAAAATGCATTTCAAAATGATTTAGTGCTTTAAAAAAATGAAAATCTACAACCATTTAAATTGACCAGATTCCCCTGCCCATTTCCTCCCATAGACTTACGGAGTGTAGATCTAGGCTATTTTGTCATCCACCGGAGTAGAAATTGTTTATTCATTCATCCCTTGCCATTGGCAGCATAACTTTTCATTTCAAACTGTTGTATTTTATGGTGTTTATTTGTCCATTTGAACACTACTATGTAGCTCACATATCAAAGTTTGACCTTTTTTAAATTGAAGCTCCACAATGTTAGCCTATCACTTTAAAGTTTCTGCATTCTGAACACATTTCCTCTTTATTTTTGTAACGGTGAAATTTGTTGTGAAGCTTTGTATGGGACCAATTTCAATCAGGGGAGGAGATTAAATCAATACTAGTAAATTAATGCTTGAATATCCTCAAGTAAACAAATTCCAAGACAAATCCTTCTACCTTGCAGCTTGAATAGCCAGGGTTATATTGGTATATGTTTCAACTTTATTGGTTCTCGGGACATTTTGGCCTTCTCCCAATCATATTACTATATTTGCACCAATCAAGATTGTTTGGAGGTGCCATCAAGAACGTTTGTAACTTTGCAATGGTACTAAATGAAGCCCATAATCTGTGCTGAAGGGCGTAAGAAGGGCGTAAACACGACACCCTGTAGTATCAAAAGTGAATACTAACAACCACAGGACGATAAGCTTATCATCAGGGGCTTCGATGGGGGGGGGGGGGCATTGAAATATTGTGGGCCAAACATATCATTTTGTCCTTCAATACTTCTGGCAACCTGAAAAATTCATAAAACGTATTGCTAGATTATCCTTTTAAAGCCGTATAAGGCGCTACAAAACCATTAAAGTGATAGGCTAACATCGCGGAGCTTCAATTTGAAAAATTGTCAAACTTTGATATCTGAGCTATATAGTAGTGTTTGACTGGACAAATAAACACCCCAGAATACAAAAGTATGGAAGTTTATGCTGCCACTGGCAAGATATGAATGAATAAACAATTAAAACTCGGGGCGAGTAAAAATAGCCTAGATCTACACACAGTAAGTCTACGGGAAGAAATGGGGAGGTGAATCAGGCCAACTTACGATTTTCACTTTTTTAAAGCAGTAAATAATCATTTTGAAATACAATTTTTTCAGGGCTTCATTTTTAGACCTTATCAAAGACACTGGTAACATGGAGAATTATGTAGCTGAGATTTTTTTTAATTGTGGTAAATGTTAGCTTATCACTTTAAATTAACATAAACATAACATACTCATGTTTTCAGATTGTTAACGCGCTTCGCGGGCAAAATTTTAGATTACACTTTTACATTCTTTTTTTTTTTACATTTTGACCCCCAATCCGAAGAATGGATGGAAGCCCTTGTCTATTTTTAAAATGATCCTAAAAATGAAACAAGTTAATTATTTTATTCGGTGTGTGTGAGTTATTTCACCCTTTGAGGCTGTATTTTATTGTTTCGTCTCTTTGTGCCGTTATGTCTTCGGTTTTTATTACTTCTTGTTTGGTTTCAGATAGAACCATTTAAAAATGATTCTAAATTCTTATTGAATGAAATGGCGACGACAATGCTTGCGACACTATGGAAATTAATGATATGATTATGTTATATTTTTAATGTAGATTACATGATAATCAAGATGAAAATCAGCATTTTTAGCGCATTTCCTGACTTGATATTTGTTGTATCAAAAAGTGAAGTCTCGTTCGAGATAAATGAAAATCGAATAATGATCGAATTATCATGCAGAGAATATAAATGTGACATAATCGTCCTACATGTAATACACTGTTGTCAAATATGAAATGTTGAAAGGTTGTTGCGAGAATCTGAAGTACCTCACTGAAAGTTTTTCTTTTGCTATTATTGAAATATTGTAATTATCTTAAATTCGTGCATATATTGCCTTGATTTTTTAAAATCTAATTTGAACAGAGTAATGTTTCACGATTAAGCATGTAACATGATTAAACATGCAAAAACATGATTAAACATGCATAATTTGAACAGAGTAATGTTTCATGATTAAACATGCAACTGTTTAATTTAAGTAATTCAAACGTACGTTATATACCTCTACCGTATTGTGCAATCTAACTGGGCATGTTGAGAGAACATCATTAAAAGAAAATTAAACTTGAACATTACATACAATATTGTGTAGTGCTGTTTTATTTAGTGTGTTAGGAAACAGACAGTATTAAAAATCAAACATACACTTACCACGTGACATACATCCTACGTACTCTGATTGCAATCACGAGCTATACGCGCAATGACATACGTGTACAATCACTCGCAGTCACACACAATTGCACGCAGTCACACACAATCACACGCAATCACACAGTTACTGGCAGTCACCCACAATCACACCCAATCGCACACAATCACACGCAGTCACACACAATCACTCGCAGTCACACACAATCGCACGCAGTCACACACAATCACAAGCAATCACACACAGTTACTCGCAGTCACACACAATCACACGCAGTCACACCCAATCACACAGATACTCGCAGTCACATAGTACACAGTCACTCACAATCACACCCAATCACACGCAGTCACCCACAATCACAAGCAATCACACACAGTTACTCGCAGTCACACACAATCACACGCAGTCACACCCAATCACACAGTTACTCGCAGTCACATAGTACACAGTCACTCACAATCACACACAATCACACGCAGTCACCCACAATCACACGCAATCACACGCATTCACATACAATCACACGCAACCACACACAGCTACTCACAGTCACACAATCGCACGCAGTCACTCACAATCACACCCAATCACACACAGTCACCCACAATCACTCACAATCACACGCATTCACGTACAATCACACGCAATCACACACAGTTACTCGCAGTCATCCATAATCACACACAGTCACATACAATCGCATTTTGTTACACGGAATAACGCACAATTTGAAGTCATACACAACCATACGTAATCACAATCACACGCAGTCACACACAATCACACGCAATATATTCGCAGTCTCACATAATCACACGCAATTACACCCAATCACATGCAATCACACGCAGTCACACACTATCAACCGTGATTATCCTTAAAAGCATCCCCGACTTTACAAAACTAAATGACATTTTGGACTTTTCAATCTAAAAATTAAATTTCGGGCCATTTAGTTTCTCAAATATGTACTGTGATGGACAAAATTGATTATCATGGTTTCGATACTTTTGTAAATGAAAACATACTTCCGTCTAACAAAGTCATTTTTTTCGCAGTACACCCGTCAAGTTTAGAAATGTGTGTGTGTGTGTGTGTGTGTGTGTGTGTGTGTGTGTGTGTGTGTGTGTGTGTGTGTGTGTGTGTGTGTGTGTGTGTGTGTGTGTGTGTGTGTGTGTGTGTGTGTTGTTTTGTAGGTGTGTTTTTGGGTGTATGTTTATGTGCAAGTGATCAGAAAAACAACAAAAATGAAGGTAAAATAGCACTGCATGCCATTTATTGTGCATATAAATATTTTCACTTATGTACAAGAGACATGTAATTGAACATTTTATTTACAAACAATACGTTTAACCATACTTACATTTTAAGTAAGGACCTTCAAAGGCAGTTTTTCAAAATTATTATAAAATAAGAAAATCTGTTGACTTTCGAGTCCCAGTTGTGCAGAATCGTGATGGTGTCTATTGCCAACGATTTTTAAACTATTATAAGCGATATTAACAAAATTGTTCAGACTTTCATTATATTTTGTTTGTTTTCATCGATCTTAGAAATGTAGTAAATCACTTGAAATCTACACCTCTTCCTTAGCGTCCACATCTTGTTCGTTGCTATAATGTGGATCTTTCTTCATACGTGCCTTTTGCTCTGTTCAGATTAAAAAATAATGGCGGCTTTAGATTTTGCCTGACAATATTATGACTCAATGAATGTCAAATTTGTCGGTTTCATTTAGACCACTTCTACCTGTGGTGTTTCCCAAGACCCATGCAATGCCAACTATTGAATAGAAATCAGTTCCCCGATAAAATGTACCTTTTCAAAGGTTTCTAATCGATGTAACTAAATATCAGTACATAAAATAAACTATTGAGAAAATTTACCTAAGTTAATTAACAAAATTTGTACCACATGCAAAATCAAAATTTATTCTATAGCAGTTATACGTAGAACAAGTCTATAATGGTCCTATATAG
>JZLH01S0502107.1:15286-32058 GCA_001188425.1 Eucidaris tribuloides
AAAATTCGCAGCGTGCAGTCCAGATGTAGAAATGACAATTGACTGACCCCATGAGGGGTAACAGGTCGTTTACCTGCCATTATTTCGTCAATGTATAACTCAAATGGCGCTAAGATGGCTACTTTACTGCCAGAATGGCGCTATGTGCAGAACAATGTTAAAGGCAGTGGATCTCATTTGCAAACATCCCAGTAGACCAGGAAAAAATAACCCATGCCCTTAGGCTATTGATGAAGGGCATGTCCGTGAAATCTGGGGGAGAGTAATTGCTTAGAATTTGAAAAATGCGAAAGAAAAACAATAGCCGTTTAGTGTACGTTCTATGGTAGGATTTTTTTTTCTCGCGAGAAAAAAATTCAAATCAGAGTCTAACGGTCACTATAATTTCACCAAAACTGAGTTTCTAGCTCCTATATTTTGCTCAAGGTTCCCAGATGGCATTTTCTTCTAAATGCCATTGTATTTACATAGTGTTGATTTTTAGGCATGCAAAAGAGATCCACTGCCTTTAAGAGCATCAGCATCCTTCTGGCTTTCGAGATATACCAGCGTGCTTTTGACTCTAAACTGAGGATTCTTTACTCCAAATTTCACACGGCAAATAGAAAATTGTCTCTTGAGTCTTGATGTAGTTAGACAGAGTCCAGAGTGGTGACTGGTCGGACTGAGTTTTACATGTAGGCAAAAAATGCAATAATATATACTTATTCTGCAACGTGTACAGTGAATGGTTATTTCGTAGTCTTCATCATTTCCTGCTGGTTAATCATCTTCTTATGATATCGACACCCTTATACTTATATGTATTGTTACCGCCTCCAGGACAAATACTTTAAGGTGACAAGTGAGTCCATTCAATTGAAGGATGAGTGATAATTTATTCAGCCCAGCACCAATGGAAATCCATAATTTCACCAAATTGAGTATATGAATATAAAAACGACCCAAGTCCATTTTGGAAATCCAAACCAAAGATGAAAGTTCTCGTTAACCAAAGCATTAGTGTATTATTACTAGATATCTACAAATTATGTACGTGAAATCTGGTTAACTTGAGTTGTCATATTTGGTTTCATATGGGACAATAAAGTCTAATGTCCAAAATGGACTTGGGTCGTTCTTATATTCAGATACTCAATTCATACCTGGGATTCATCTCTCCAAAGTGTAGGCTAAGGTTAAATTTGAGGATAATCCACTCAAAGTTCAAAGGTCGAGTATTTTTTTTTGGGGGGGGGGGATGGGGTGGGGGAACTCTCATTAATCCATCTATTCTCAGTAACTTTCCAGGGTTTCAAAATGAGACCACTATATCAGGGATACATACTCCAAGCTCTAGGCTACAGGTTCGAATTATAGCATTGTCTGTGTTAAGGTTCTTCATTCAAGTGTTTGTGTTAAAATTTCAATAATTAATGCATTCTCAATCAACAATGCAGAAATGTAAAAGATGCTGAATATGTCAGCATTCAACAGTAATTTAACAGTCACATGAAACGAGCAAGTAGATTTCATACAGGATGCTATCGACGTTTTATTTGTGGTAATATTCATTTATCTCTTTTTTTCTTATAATTATTCATATCATGCAGGAGGAACTGAGTATCGGCGAAGAGTATAGCGATGGGTTTCGATACCAAATCAACACATATCGAGGCTGTGCTTCAACCGAGGTAAATTTTACATATTTTACCCAAATCTTAGTTGCGAACAATGTGGTATCCACTACACAGTAAATGATGCTGTTTACAAAATTTATACAACGCTGTTTACTATATGAACTGATCAAGTATTGTTTATAAGTTTAAACAACTGTTAAAAGTTTTAAACAACAATGTTCAATTTGTAATATCTATTGTTCAAAAAATTGAACTATGCTGTTTCAGTTTTGAAACACTTATTTAAACTTTCAAACAATTCCAGATCACTTCATATAGTTTGTAAACAGCGTTGTAGGCCTACTCCATTTCTTTATTTTTCACTTCCATTCATCCGTTTGTGTGTAAAATTTCATTCATTCTATATCAGTGTATATGGGTTGGGGTTTTGACATATATCCTCCTACACGATACTTCATTCTATCCAGAGGCGGCGCCATCATAAAAAATCTTAGGTAGGGCAAAATAATTTAGGGGGAGAAACTGTCAAAAAGACCGTATTTTCAAATATCACACTGCGAAAACCTCATGATTTTTGTGAATTTTGAAACTTTTATTGAGCAGACGCCCCCTCTGTCCCCTGTGGTGCCGCCCACCCCCTGCGTCGAAAGATGCTTGTGATTTAGGAAATGTTAGAGCTCAAAAGTGACTGGCATGCAAAATGTCATTGAATCTTTAGTGAACCCCGTTAAACAGTTTCAGTATATTGCACAAAAACTTCACAGATTTTGCGAGTGGCATTCTTCCTGTGGCACTGAAAGGGTTAAGCACCTGGAATTTTGCTTCACAGTCGACGATACTGAAAATTATACAGGGTGGCCCAGAAAGAATGCTACGAGTATAATCGCTAATTTCTTCACCATTATCGGAAAAATGTCGTTAATTTTTATTTCGTTGGTTAGAACATACTTTTTCCAATAAAATGATACCAAGATCATTGATTTTATATCTCGGCGTTCCGATGACCGCCGCTGTTGAAAAATTGGCAAATTTGGGAAATTGCATTGCCTCCGAAAAATGGCCCTAGAATCAAAACGCCTTACTCAAAATCAATGATCTTGGTATCATTTTATTGGAAAAAGAATGTTCTAACCAACGAAATAAAAATTAACGACATTTTGCCGATAATGGTGAAGAAATTAGCGATCATACTCGTAGCAATCTTTCTGGGCCACCCTGTATATGATCATAATGATGTCAATGCCATTTGTTTCCATCCATGCCGAAGAATTTATTTCTATACATATACGCTTATAGTCAGTGTGTTGCGTTAGTTTCCCGGGGAGGAGGGAAGGGGGGGGGGGGTCGTGGCGGAAGGACTCTCAGCTTCTTGTGGAAAACGAGCACTCCGATCACTTTTGAATCGCTTTTGAATCCAACGGCTATTAAATTTGCATTAGGTCACTTCGTACTGCTGTTGTAACGGTTTCATATTCGTAAAACCGTCCTTCATTCTCTGTCTTGCCTTTAATCATTTATGAGTCCATTTCTTTCCCTGGCATTTCTATTTTACTTTAATGTAGTATTCACAAACCAATTCAAAACAAATGTGTACACCTGTATTCCTGTTTCCGTACTTATTGTTAAAAAAACTATGACATGGAAGGCTTTTATTCTTAGAGAATTTATTCCTAAAGGTGTTTTGAAAAATATATTTTAGGCCATTCATTTTAGCTCACCTGAGCCAAAGGTCAAGTGAGCTATTGCGATCGCTTTTGTCGTCGTTCCGTCGTGCGTCGTTGCTTTGTGCGTCGTTCGTCGTGCGTCGTTCGTCGTTCGTCGTTCGTCGTTCGGTGTGTCGCTGCGTTGTGCGTAAAACTTTTACACATTTTCAGCTTCTTTTAAAATGCATGATGGATTTGGCCCACTATGGCAGAATTGTGCTTAGGGAGTGGGATTCAGGGTCCTCATAGTAATACCCCTAGGGCCCAGGGCAGCGGCCTTAAGGGCCAAAAGTAGGTAGTTTTCAAAATTTCTCTAGATCCAGAAATATATAGTATAGGCCATTTGTGTGTAGATACCTCTATATGTGCTGAATTAATGTTCCTCATGACAATGCATTGTACCCGTTTGGCCCCTAAGGGATCAAAATTTGGGGTAGGGCCTATGGAATAATTAACATTTACATTCAATGGATTTAGACCAAAATTGTTAGGAATGATCCTCAGGGGGGGGATAGAGGGTTCTTGAATGTACCACCAGCGCCTGGGGCCAGGGGGGAGGCCATAAGGGCCCAAATAGGCAATTTCTAACAACATAGTCCATTTGTAACCAAAAATGTGTAAGATGCGTTACGTAACAGGGTCTCAATTTATTTGGCGGTATCAATATGAGGTCAAAGGTCAAATTGAATCAATGAGAGATTATACTGCATGTTCTTTTGGTTTATTGGCCATTTCTGCTAACTAGAATGGTATGCATGTTATCGTGGCCTCAAAGTAAGAGTGGGAGTCTAATGTCAATAAGTATGTCAGTTCAAAGATAAGAACTAGGGCGTGCATTGTTTTTATATAAAATGTGATGTTGAAATTTATTTAACTGGCAAATCACTTATGGCACAGGGATGCAAAGTTTTCAAAGGTTATTTGGCTTGTTGTGCCTATAGATATCAGTTTTCAAGTCCAAAATAATATGCTAACTGATGTTTTTTCTATGAGCACAATAGAGATTTGCGACCTAAGTGAGCTTGTGCCCCCCCCCCCCGGGTGGGGAGGGCTCGTGTTTTTTTCTTGCGATTCTACGAACACTTCTCGTACCTTGTATAGTGGAAAAATTTGTTCCACGTTTTTCAATATACGCTGCAGACGCAAACACTCTCGCGCCCACACACACTTTTGCATGCATGATATATGTACCTGATCGGCATTTATATATTTCTCGTCCAGAGTTACGTCTGTGTCTTTTCAAGTATCAAGTTCAATCTCTGACACGTGTTCTTCTTCAGCCAGTTAATCATTTTGTGTGAAAATGAGACTCAAATTAAAGCACTAAATGTCATCCCCGTGTTTGTTTAATTAAACGTCGGGGCGGTCTCCGGGGGCCCTCTGCCACCATAACACGTTTCAAAAGGCCCGCGAATGTTTTGAGTTGTGCAGTAAGTGACAATATGTCTGAACGTTTGTGTATTTACAGTATCAGGGTGGCCTGCTTTGAGGCACTAAATCTTTACACCTTGGATGTATAAATAGCCGTGAGCTTGACATTTCCTTGTTTGACCTAACAGCTACAGGGTCACATTTAACTCATTTTTCTTATCAAGGAGAAAAAAAAATGTTGGATTTGGCATTTGTCAGTTTTAAACCCCGTTCTCCTGGTCAAACATAAATCGATTTTATGATAAAATAGGCAGAAGGTATATGGCTAACTTTGGAACAGCTCAGTCCGACTTTGAGGTCATTATAAATATTGTTGCGCATTATCCGTATTGGTGTTTTACGAGCGTTTATATTCATCATGGAATTATATACACCTACCTCGAAGGGTCAAACATTTAGATTTGTCTTCGACGTGATCTTTCTTGTTATTTTCGACTTCATCTCTGTGACAGGAACTAGTTCATCCAGAGTAAATATACTTTTCTGCGTCCCTTTTTGATAAGGTCCACCGCACCGGAAACTGATGGTGACCACATTTTGGAGTCGAGTGCGGTCTATATTATATCTATACACCAACAAAATGCCGGCGGAGTTGATAAGTATTAATTCCTGCACTTGAACAAGTTTGAATAAAATATCATTATGTGGTGTTTAACTTTAGAAAACGTGTTTTGTGGGGAAAACCACCGTATTACGACCGTAAGGTTTCCGGTAAAATATACTTCGTACATTATGTGTCATCTATGTGTCAATGATAAAGTTGGTAAGTGATATTAAATAGACTATATAACACCGTGGAAGCCACATTTAAAAATTTGTCAAAATTTGCAATCTGACATAATTATCTTACAGTGTTTGAATGGACAATTAAACACTCTAGTACACAAAACATCAGACATTGATATACTGTCGCTCATAAAATAAAAATCTGCAGAGGAATTATTGTCAGCTGACGGAAATTCTGCAAGACACTCTATGGGGGAAAACTGGAATGGTCACTTAATGATTTTCACTTTTTAAAAGCACATAGTGATCGTTTTGAACTGCAATTTTTTTCAGGGCTTCATTTTAGGCGTTATCAGAGACACATGGTAGCTTGGGGAATCAGCTCACATTTTTTAAACTGAAAACATTGCTATAAGATGCCTTTAAACCTTTAAAATTGGAGCCAGGATGAGATTTTTTTCTCATTAAAATGAAATATATATACAGGCCTACCTGTACACAGAGAAAATGATACTTTTAGAAATGTATAAACTGCCATTATTTTCGTTCTTTGTTGAATCTTAGGCATTCGTTAAGTGTCTAATTAGCCTAACTATTACTGCCCTGCCCGCTATAAATACGATTTGATTTCACAAATAACGGGCATTGTTCATAGACCCCAGCCCGAAATATCACGTTCTGAGTCTCGAGCTAGAATGTATACTGGAGTCTGTTTGTGTTCATCGCTTACGTTCACACTTAACTGCATTTTGGTTAAATCATGGATCCATGGTTAAATGAAATAGATAATACTCAATAGTTGTGTGGCAAACATTATGACCGACTTTCAACCGGAGCCCCATCATGCGTCGTAAAGTTTTCATATCGCGGTTACACATTGGCCACAAGTTTGCCGCCGGTAAGTCGTCATCTAGACACCACCTCAAACCGTTTAATACCATCATAATCGAGAGAAGACTCCTCCTGTAACATTTCTTCTGCTTTATTTATTTAGATGAAAACATTCGCAAGGTTTATTCTAGGTTTGTGTATTTTGACAAAATATTTTATGCGCGGAAATCTCAGACATTTGGTACCACAGGGTGATTGACTCTCGGCAACCGGGAGGTTCTAATCCATCACGTATAGCGTGTCATATACTCAGATGAAAACAGTCAACATTTGAAGACGAATTAAGAAAAATACACAAATTCCACGTTATTCATCAATTTTGTTTTGCGAAGAGTGGATGGAAAGCTTCAAATATTTAGTAAGAATTTCCCGTGAAATTTCCGAGTAAAAACAGCCCCAAACTGTGCGCTGATTACTTTATTAAATATTCCCTGCATATAAGTCTCCCTCGCAGACAGTGTGAAACTTCCCTATATTCATTGAAAAAATGTGCATAATGAAAGATATCCTCTCTCTCATTGCGAAACCCGTCTTCAAATTTTAGACTTGCTCATAATAGTAAGGTAATAATATCCTATCAAGTATTATATTTCGAGGCGAGAGAACTCCCTCACAATAACCACATCCACGTCCACTCACCCAGCCCATACACACATAACAAAACACAACACGACACAACACACACATAAATATTCACTTTGAAGTTCAGAAGTTGAACTTTACTTGCATATGCATAATTTACACAATTGCTTTACATTCATTCCTCATTTTATGTTCTGAAAATGTCATGCCTGTCCTATAAAATCTTGAACATGTTAAAATAATCAGTTTGCCGCCCTTGTGCATGTTATATGGTCACAAAGTGATGGAATAAGTTTCACTAATGGATTGATAAGAACATAAATCAAATGTCAGTAATTCATTACTGCAACTACAAAAAGTCAAAAGCAGATCGATTTCAACTGATAAATGTTTACTACCTTCTTGTTGTCTGGTTGTTTTGCTATTTCCACACTTTATCTTCCGGTTTCATCGGCTTCCTCAGATGTATGCTACTGTGATAACCATCGATACTGTTAGTCGAATCGGGAGAGACCCTACCACCTCTTACTCCCACTCCCTTTTAACTGTTTCCTAATCACGACACGTGACATATTTCACAAAATTCATCACTTGACACTCCTATGTCAGGTTACCGACGTTATCGTGTATAGGAACATAATTAATATGTGCTTCGGTTACGATTGTTTGTTGTATATCGTCAGTATAAAGGGCTTCACTCATTGATCCCACAGTCTCTGGAGTCCGGACGAAAGAAACCGGAATTTTCGGTTATTCGTCTGGTGGTCTGTCCATGCACCTGTGCGTGCGTATGTTACCATCTCTTAGGAACCGCTGGTCGGATTAACTCACATTTGGGTCAAGTGTGTACAATAATACAACAATTTCGGATTATGTAGGTGAAATGTAGAGGGCTACGGTTCTTTATATTGTGTCTGGATTCACTTCGTTACCACGACACTGGATTCACTTCGTTACCACGACAACTTAGTCTCGGTTCCACTCCATGTGAATGTTTTCCTCCCAGTAGACTCATCGTACCCGCAGCCTGTGCCAGTTGCAGGCTAAGTAAATCAAGACTTTAGTCTTAGTCTAAGCAGTTGAGTGAAGATAATAGATTTCTTATCAATATAAGACGGGTAAATCTAAAAGTCTGGAATCCAGACTACACGACAAGTTAACAGCTGAAGAGCTTTTATCCAAATTTCGGTCATATACATTTCTGAATTAAAAGGTCAAAAGTCACGACTCACGAGACAGATGTCTGTTATCACTTGAGCACCAAGATAACTTCAGTATTGATGGTGGAATTTCAATCAAACTTGAGTCATGTATTATGAAACAGCAATTGACCGATTAAAGATTGTGTCATTGATTTGCACGTCAAAAAACATCTAAATGAATGAAATCAGCTGAAATCATATCCAATGTGAAGATTAAAATAAATAAACACCTCTCATAGAGACTTGGGGTAAAATATTGAGTTTTGGTGAAAATCTGGACGGTTAAACTTCATCCTTTTTCCAATTGCTCAGGAGCAAATTCAAAAAATCCGCGACGTCAAACGTGCACGTGCCCGTTCCAAAGGAATGGTTCGATCAGCCGTTAGCCAAAGGTCGCGCAGGGGATAGCCGTTAACCAATCAGAGGCTGCTGCGGTCTGGCTACGGCTGTCACAGTAACCGCGATTCGCAGTTTGAGCAAAATTGAAACTCACAGAAAGAACAACATTCTGGTAACATGTCGTATATTAGTTTTTCTCATAAAACAATAAATTCATGACGTATGGATCTTAGAGTTTCAACACACCATTTGTAAGTACTAAACTACCGTTTGGTATTGATAATGAAGGGAAGTAATGGACTTGCACATCCCTGACACAATCTTTAAATGTCGGAGTTGAAATGTTAAATTTCAGTGGCCTTTTTCATGTCAATTATTATTTATGTTGAAACGCAATCACTACCAAACTACTGATGAGATTTAAGTCAAAACTTTGTGTTTTTGTACTATGAGACGATCATGAAATGATTGGACTTTCCGATTCGGTATAGGTCAGTGGTCCTCGTATACACGTATGTAGCCTGGACAAATGGATGGACTTCATTCAAGGCCAATGGTCGACATGTTATGTGAGGTTAAAGTGATAGGAAGTTTAGCATGATATAAACAAAATAAAAACGGTTGGGGCGAGTTTAAATAGCGTAGGTGTACACACAGTAAGTCTATTGGAGAAAATGGGCATGTGAATCCGATCAACTTACGATTTTCACTTTTTTAAAGCACTAAATAATCATTTTGAAATACAAATTTTTTCAGGGTGTCATTTTTAGACCTTATCAAAGACACTGGTAGCATGGGGAATCATGTAGCTCAGATTTTTTTAACTGTGGTAAATGTTAGCCAATACCTTTAAGGTTAAAGATAAGATCGAGTACTTGCAGAACAACCTCATTTTAATATCAGCTGCTTTCAAACCTTCTGTGAACAGATGGTATTGTGAAAATGTCTAAAGTACAGGAGAAAGTAGTTCAAACAACAGAACACTTCGTTTTTGACAAATCTGCCACACAAATCCCCACTTCTGACAAAGTACTTAACACAGAACTCAATATGTGGGATAATGTAAATTGTCGACATACACACTTTAGCTATTGGAATGGGAACTTCCAATGGAAAACTTCACCTGTTCAAACTGCCAATCCCTCAACTTTAAAGTGAATCAGTCCCACATTATAATGCAAATGTAATCACCTGGAAACCAATGAAATGTGAAATTTTGATAAACGATTTTCCATCATCAACCAGTACTGTGTATTCTCTTTAACAGCAATTGGCGGAATTTGAAGTTCAATGTTACATAAGAAACAACGAATATGAAATAGGCGAGGGAGCTTAGAAGTGTACCCACTGACAGGTGAATTTGTCTAGTTCGTTTTATCAGATCATAATAACATAGACCTTGCTTTTCTGTTCGAAAACAGGATAATGCAAAGACTTCGAAAAGTTCGTGATTATTTATGTCTTGTGTACTTTGTCATGTTATTTTGGCATAAGCCACTTTCTTATATTCAATCAAGAGGAGCGAATGTACACATGATTATTTGTCGCTATTTAACGACCTGTTGCAGACTTTTTTCGCGATGTCTACAATCCCTGTTCGCGCAGGGGGAGTTCACGGCCACTCTAATGGCGCGTCGCCCATCACATCCTATCACCACGATGAAAGACACCAGCGTTCGTTTCCGTCCCGAATAGCGCCGAAAAAAAGTCTCGTTACGGGGCTGTCTTCCCGTCTTAAATTACCGAGACTGAGTGACTTTGATTAAATCGTGAGCCAGCAGCTGAGACTACTGCTCCACCATGATGACAGCTCGCAGGTTCTACATCGAAATATTTTCTGATCCCCAGACTTTAATCAAAACGATAATGGCTTCGTGATTCGATGACATACATCTTATAAAATCCGCATTTTCAGATTTTTTTCAAGTGAGTCGTAGAGAGCAGTTGGAGAGTGTTTCAGATATTTGTTGCTGTTCAAACAGAACTTCGTGGAATCATAATTTTTGTTTTGTGCTTCACGCTATCTTCAGTAACATTCGCTAATCCTGACATCTAAATCATAATTTTTGTTTTGTGCTTCACGCTATCTTCAGTAACATTCGCTAATCCTGACATCTAATATTTAGCCTAAATCATGACATTACACTATTTGCCGAATCTATAACGAGTTCGAACTTTACTCTTTTTTCTACTGCGATTGTTGGAATATTGTGTTTTCAAGCTTATTTAAAACTTTTTAAACGATATTTCTGTAAAATCCTCATTGGATATAACACCAAGACTCCCACTTTTCTGCTTAATTTTATTTTACCACTCTTTTAAACTGCACAAAAGAGCTTTTGGAAAATTTCATGGCTTGGAGTTGGACTTTCCTTTTCCCAAAGTTGTATTTGTTCAATTGATTCTAAACGAAAAACTTTGATTGTTTTCTATAAATCGCATTGGTCATGACATGACGTGTGTTTACGGAGGACTCGATTGGCTTGGACCCTCTCATTTCTAAGGATGAGTCCGTGAGTTTGTCAATGTTAAACATGTATATTTGTATTTTTCCGTTTGTCGTATTGGTCTTGGCGTGAAGAGCACCCACCTCCCTCTGTTTACTTTAATTTGACTACTCCTTCAGCAGTTCAGCTGCTCCTAAAATCATTTTCTTGACAAAAAATACCTAATCAGCCGATGATAATTCTGCCAACTGATTTCCATCCCGTTCTAAACCCAAGTCGTATGCTACGTGTTAACTCCATACCTGAGCAACAAGCCGTTTATTCAGAACCACGCACCATTTGCATCAATACCCCTTAACGTCCTCCAAGTCCAGTTCCTCTTTTCGATATTTTGACGGAGTATACCTCAGATCATTGAACTTTCTGGAGCCACCTTCGATATCATTCAGCAAATTCATGCCACCTGAGTTACTTTTTTTCAAAAAGCGGGGAAGGGAGAGAATTTATCGTAAAGAGTTCACCTTGAGTGTGTACCGTTGATACAACACGTACCGCCAACTCCCTTGCACTTGCGCAAACATTTCTGGAACTCTTCGTAAATCACTCCGCAACTCACAAGTCATTTCCAATGGCCACTAATAGCTACAAATATTGGCAATAATCGACTCGAATTAATCCTCCCAAGTTTAACAATATACCACAGCAAACCCCCAGAAGGTTATAAACTAGTCCCGGGCGTATTATTAACCTTCAACTGAAGCATCATTTCTGGACCTTCGGCCCAGCTTTTCGAGGTTTGCATTTTTCTTTTCCTTCAAAATTTATGTTTCTGCGTGTTTTAATTTGTAATCTGTACCAATCTTTTACTGTTTTTTTCATGACCGTGTTTCACACCGTATCACAATTTCAACCTCGACGACTTTTCTTTTTTGGTTGTTAAACGAATTTCCGGCAGTGGAAACATCGTAAAAAGTATGTTATTTGGGTGGCATGGGGAATTAGGAGGTGTGAAGGAAACTTCACAGGTGCTTAGGTTAAAGATGATGAAGATATTTCTGCCCAGTTTCAGAAATATGTTTTCTCGGTTGGCTTGTGCTGTGCCATAAATTCGTTCATATGTAATAATTTAATTGTACATTCTTGTATCATTTTTCAAAAACTCGCTTTCATAGATGATCACAATTCATAAGAAGATAAAGAAGTTCAACATGATGTTGCACAATTAAGAGTCGACAGGCGCTATCTATGGTTTCGTTGCTAGATACAAATGTGACATTTAATTGGGCACACGTTTGTACGTAATTGTATCATCAAAACGTCCATTTATTGTTGAATAATTTACAAATATAGATTATCATCGATGTTTTTGATATTATGTTCTTGAAAGTCGGACACCTTTCCTTTAAGGTTCCTGATTCCCAGTAGGAAAACATGCGAGGGGCTTGGTAGAGGAAGGTGTCGAGAGGTTCATTCTCATTTCTGCATTGAGAAGTTCGACCTGTTGAAATTGTCACCAGAACTTTTCGGCTACCTTTGAACTGTCTTTGGTTGTTAGGATACGAGTTTCTGTACTTTGTCACGGACGTTTGCGACTTTGTCACTTTCATCAGATCGTTCGTCTTGGACGAAAGTGAATTATTCTACCCTATAAAACCAGGAAACTGAGGCCTCTCCCTTCCCCCGCCTCCGCCCCAATGGTTCGTACTGAATCAACTGTTTAATTTCACATGTATTAATATGAATATACTTTGGAATATTTTGAATGTAGACGATTATATCCATTCATTAAATTCAACAATTTTGTACTAAAGAATACCCATTTTCCCGCATTTTATATACATTGGGGGTGGGGCTCTATCAGTGATTGTCTGTTGTTTCTACCCGTGTTGCTTCCATTGAAACAACAATTTCATTGACTTTGATATAACGAGTGCTGTATACGGTCGCACAAATCACCAAGAAATGTTGTGGCAATGTACTCTCGAATCATATCCGTAAACAATGTCAAAATATGGGTTTCAGATAGTTAAGCATCCCCCTTTTTAGCTCACCTGAGCCGAAGGCTCAAGTGAGCTATTGCGATCGCTTTTTGTCCGTCGTTAGTCGTTGTCGTTCATGTTCGTCGTGCGTCGTTCGTCGTGCGTAAACGTTTACACAAACGCATGATTGAATTTAGCCTAAACTTGGCAGGAATGATCCTTAGTCGGTGGGGATTCAAGGGTTCTTACACGGTACACCTGGTCTCCTGGGGGCCCAGGGGCAGGGCCCAAAAGGACCAAAAGTGGGTAATTTTCAAAGATCTTCTTCTCGACTCTAGATCCTGAAATAGTTCTGTGCAGATACATGTTATTATTTATTGTTCCTCATGACAATGTCCAGGATGGCCCCGTTTGGCTCATGAGGGGGCAACAGGTTGGGGGATGGCCCTATGGGAATAACTCACATTTACATCATTTTCTTTAAAGCACATCATTGGATTTAGACCAAACTTGGTGGGAATGATCCTAAGGTGGAGGGGATAGAGGGTTCCTGAAATGGAACACCTGCCCCCCCCCCCCAGGGCCCATGGGGCAGGGTTCATAAGGGTCAAAACTAGGTAACCACAAGCCAATTTGTAACCAAACTTGGATACTAGATGCGTAACCTCGATGATATTTAGGGGTCAAATGTCAAATGAGGTCAAATGATAAAATATACCTGCAATTTTCTACTGGGGTTGGTATCAGCCCAATTGTAACTAACATACAGCATATGCTCTACAGATATATAAGGACCTCAATGTTAAATTGGTGTCACAGGTCACATAAGTAGGTCAAAGGTCAAATAAGGTTAAATGTTAACACACTAGAGCGAGACATATTATGACTATCGCCTTATTTTCATAACTTGGGAAAATCAGCTATTTGGCAATGGGATGTAAAGTTTTCAACTGGTTCATGTGGCTCCGTTGCACTATGGAGTAGGGTCCATGGTTGATATCAGGCTTGAAGGGCCAAATTTATGTATAATTGATGTTTTCTCTATGGGCACCAGAGAGTGTTTGCGAGACCTCAGGTAAGCGTCGTGCCCCTCTGGGAGCTCTTGTTCTGGAGGTCGGGGGGGGGGGCTAAATCCCATGGACGACATCCCCGTTTCCACATCTGTCTGCACGATATGACCATGATGACAGAAGTAATGACCAATTTGACTAAACCGATGACTTGATCATACAGTATTTGCCGACAGTTACATATTGCACTTCTGTAACTTTATCATGTAAAAAAGGTTCATTTAATTTCAACTTTTCCACAATTCATCTGTAATGATATGAACAGATCTTCAAATAATATCACCACCCCCCCCCTTTTTGAAAAAGAAGGTTTAACCAGTCTAAAACTTACAGAATCCCACGGATGAAGCCGGAGGCAGTAGGAGATTTTTGTCCCGAAATACGTTGATCCACCCAAAAGCCACTCGTCCTACCAAAGCATTAGCCTGCAATACACCTGCAGAACTCGGGCACCAGGCTATATTCTGTCTGATTAACCCGCCCAACCTTCATATACCTGTGTTTGTGTTTGGCTATGGCGCAAAGGCCGTGCCGTTCTTGATAAAGTCATGTAAAGTCATATATTTCGTTCCTTTCATCTGACCTTCTCAACAAATCCTGGTTTCACCAAAGTTTTGAAAGTAAAACATGCTATTTGATCTAAAGATACCTAATTAACCGTCATACTTCCTTCCAACATTATTCTTCGAGATATATCTGCTTGCAACAGATTCGTACACAGTGGTATTTTGAAAAGAATACATAATACCAGACACACAAACTCCGTTGTAATACCTAGATGTCTTTGGTTTACTTTTTCTATCTCCACATGGTACCGCGGTTTTCCGCTCCGAAAGAAAATATACATCCGAGAAGACAATCTGTTGGTATATTCGTTATGTACTGCGGTCTAGTTCATTTAGAAATCAAACTACAGAAATTCAACTCTATATGACAACAGCTGTTAATGGCTATGTCACCTCAATCTTAAAAATTATCCCAAATTACCATTAAAATATATAAAAGGATATGACCCACAACGTTGATGAGGTACCAGCTTTTATTACAACATAGCAAAAGTTTCAACTTTGAAATCAAATGCCTTTTTTGACCACCTTGAAATGACCTTGAAAACATTTGCATGGCATCTTGATTATCCATCACAAGTTTGATGAAAAAAACCAACAATCTTATTTTAGGGACTTGGGGCCGATTCTGAAAAACTAGGATTAGGAACATGAGGAATCACACAACATGAGTAATCAGTGGCATCAAGTTGACAAATTTGTTGAAAATTTCATCTTGAATTACAGCTCTGTATTTAGCATGAATACTCTATCAGTAATGATTAAATGGATAGGAAGTAATTTCTGTTGTGCACCAACAAGCCGCCCGCTGACTCGTTTCAGTCAAAACCCGCTTGTTTACACCTACACGCTCATTTTCCGGAGTTTCACTTACAGCAAAGTGGTACATCAATCACAAATTTATTGAATGGGATTATTTCTTCATCCCCTTAGGTTATTCGAGAACAAAACTGTTACAATAGGTTTGTTCGAAGGAACCACAGAGGCGAAAAACAAGAGACAGAATGGCTGGTTGGTCATCGGGTACAGTGTGCAATGTCGATTCTGATCCCAGGAGCGAAGGCCCTGGACTTGCAAGCGCCAAGCAGTTCAGTCAGACTTACGAAACAAATCTAGCCTAAAATTTCAAACGAATTTGAACTTCCAGGAAGTTCTAGGGCATACTTTAGTTGATTTTATGTATGACTTCCTCACGGTTAACCGCGTTAACCATGTTTAATGTACCCACAACTACAATATTCTGTTTGGTACTTTAGATTGTCCTTTAATCCGAAGCATATCGCAAACAAATAAGTGCCTTCGGGCATGCGGTTGTATAAATTCGAGCACAATATTTGTTTTCTATCTTTCTTTTATTAGATTCTTATAGTAGAATTGCAGTAAAAGATGGAATTCCAGGCCACTTTCCCGATACATTTCCCCATCAGGTCTTTACGTGTACGATATCTATGTGCAGAACATTAATTATGCTTTTTAACAGTGGTTGAATTTTGCATCTAGTTTCAATGCGTGTTTTTTCCCCCTTTTTCCATTTCTTGAAATTCGTCATGACTAATTTAAAATTTACATGTCATAAAAAACTGAATCAAACAAAAAATGAAAAAGTACAGAAAACAACAACAGAGGCAAATATGATCAAACATTGTTTGCTCCAATGTTTATCAAGTATATGATGTGTATGTGTGGCATTCGAATTTTATTATGTTCTATGGTTTTTGGTCTACCAACTTGATTATCAAAGACGGATTATGATAAAATCCGCGCAGATCATGGGTTAATCTAACTATTAGTTAATAAAGTATTACCGCAGCATGAATATTCGCTTAAGTTAATCTTTCTTACCCGTTTTTTCTTCGGAATCAAGAGCACAGAAAGTGTGTCAGAAAATGGACCTATAATTCCGGTAACCACTAAGTGGTTTTGCAGAATTGTCCAATTAATTTGCAACCAATTGGACTTTCATATAGCCTACGTTATCACAAATTGACCCAAATGGCAGTCTTCTATATTTTGATATTATTCAATATGAGGAACGCAAAATGCTTTTCAATATAATAGATAAACAGGTATAACGCAACGCTTAGATTTATATTACCCAGTATAACAGAGGATAGTATACGACGATCATGCTGCTGCTGCTGCTGATGATGATGATAATGACGATGACGATGACGATGATGATGATAATGATAATGATGATGATGGTGGTGGTGGTGG
>JZLH01S0502151.1:5826-21714 GCA_001188425.1 Eucidaris tribuloides
CACCCTCATCCTTACTCTCGTGCACACCATGTTGGTGTTACTAACTTGAGAGACAAGTTGTATAAAGTTCTATCAGCATCATAGTCTAAATTCGGGACAAGGTTATTGTAGATCACCCTGGATCAGACTGGAAGTTTGTACCAGCTTGAAATACGTGTTATTTCTACCAGGTATCATTGTTTATCATTATTTATCAATCCATTTTGAATATGATATATAGTATAAGGCTACTTCAAGGATAAGAAAATGATATTATCTGTTACTCAAGGCCTTCTTGTTGATAGAAACATACGGATATGCGCGCATTTTGGGGTAGAACAGACATCACTACAAGAATGTATAGAAATTTACCTTGATTGAAGCTTCTCTGTTCCAAATTCAGAGTTCAGAGCTTGTCAAAGCCTTCACCAGAATTATATTTCCGACAAGAAAATTCCTGTGTACGACCATGTTCATGTCCCAGAATTTAAATTCATGTACTGTAGTTACATTGTGATTTGTGTACGGTGACAATAATGTTTAGGTGCAAGTAATGCATCTGCGGACAGACTTAAGTAAATATATTTATGAAATTCTAATTCACTTTGTATGGTAAGCTTGGGCATACATGCACATATGACACAAACACACAGACACACACACACAGACACACGCAGACATACACATACACACAAATATATACAGACACACAGACAGCAGACACTGCCGAACACATTACACACACACACACACACACACACACACACACACACACACACACACACACACACACACACACACACACACACACACACACACACACACACACACACACACACAAACACACTACTTTTTAACCTTTAAAGCAAATCTTCCTGAATGAAAAATAACATTTCTGCCGGTAATAATTGCTCATTTTAAAAAAAAAATTCTCTCGACCCTTAAGGTAATGATACCATCTCGTTGGCACCAAAGGGAGTTTCATTCGTATTTTTTTTTATTTGATATCATTGATATCATTGTATGCTTGTTATATTGCTACATATGTCATTCATTTGAGAAATATGAAAAATAAATTGAAATTGAAATTGAAATTCTAGTGAACGCCCCTGAAATCAATATTGTCTCGTTTATTTTTCTTCTAACATTGAAAGTATATAGTCATGAGACACGTCGACAGTGACTGGTGGAACAGAAATGTAAAAATCCAAGGAACATCGATGTTATATGGTAAAATATGATTGAGTCAGTCAAAATCATTGTATTCAAATATTCTTTGCTAGTTTTTATTTCGAAATATGAGTACATGATGGAATTATACCGGTACATCTTTTATTTACAGTTATACATAAACATTAAGGAAAATACATATTGCCGACAAATAAGAGAATATTAAATATTCTTATTCAATAAACATAGCTACCAAGTATCACAAGGTCACACGTTTTTATCCATTGTGATTTGGTTCAATGACTGCACAACGAATTAAGAATGATTGGGAACAGTATTAAAGATAAGATATAAACTTTAGCTGCTAATACCCATGTTTAATTAAATCCATTGTTTTCATTGCGTTATATCGATTAGTATATATGAACAGTTTGTGGTAACATTTCATGATTATAAACGAGTGTATAAATATATATGATTATATACAAATTTGAAATTTTGTCAGACAAATTCTTTTACATTTTTGTGCAATTTCTTTTATTACGATCATACTTTGAATTAATTACATCAATTACATACTGAACGTATTTGTACAAGTAAAGATAAATCTATATAAATATTTTTTAAATGATTTTATAAGATACACCCATATATGAGAGTAAATTTGCAATATGCTAATTTGCGCTGATACATTATCCAGAAGAACTGACACAACGAGCAAATTACAGAAATCATTCCTCAGCAGCTGCTAATGAGGTATACACCAAAAGGAACAGAATATTATTATTTAATTTCATTTTAAAAAAAGATCGATTGGCAGTACTTTCCTGATTTATTATATAATACTGTTGATTTCAATTCCCAGTGTATTCGTACACACGTCGAGAATACTCTAATCTATGTATTGTTATCAATTAAAGTAACTTTAATGAATACAATTTAATGGGTAATTACTAAGTTATATACATGTATTAGGCTCCTAATCTCATATTCCAGTCGCCAATCTAGTGTTATGAGCTGGACCCGACACTATAGTGTTATATATATCAACTTTGATAAATCCCATGAAATCATGGATTTATCAAAACAAATTGGAACCAACATACTGAGATAAACAATATTTTACTATCTTTGCAGTATGTGGTGGTGTTGAGATGATAATCCTCATTTTATTGTAGTTACATCGTTTCTAATGACATTCACCAGCAATATTTATTGGCGATAAAAAGATGAACCAGAACCCCTCTTACTATATCATTATCAAGAATAAAGATGATCTCAAACCCATTGAGAAATACACAAATATGCTACCTATCAAATTTACCTATTCCTGGCAGCAATACTTTTCCGATTTTCTTGTGTTAATTAATATAATAATAATAATAAATAAAATAATAATAATAGATATGATTTATATTGCGCCAAATCACTCGGCAGAGTGCTCTAGGCGCAGGGTATACTATAGAATTTGGGGGAGGGAGTTGAAAAAATGGGGAAAATGAAGTATTAACGGGAGCATTGAACAAGTAAGTTTTTAGACTGCGTTTGAATGGACTCTGGGGTATTGCCAACTTCTGATAACTGCAGGTAGGCTATTCATAGAGCCAGGACCAGCGTGAGCGAAAGTCGTTCCCCCCATGTTTTGTAGATTTTGGAACAACAAGAGAACCAGAGTTGGATGAAACGTAAAGATCTGACGGGAGTGTAATTACTAACTAGAGACCTATATTATAAGAGGAGCAGAACCCTTGATGCAATGGAAAACGAGAAGTAAAATTTTGAAATAATGCCGATCATTAACTTGCAACCAGTTGAAGTGATTTCAGAGTGGGGGTGATAGAGTGTGTTTTTTCGATAGTGTACAATGCTGTGCCGAGCATTTTGGAGCTTTTTGAAGTCTAGACAGCTGGGTTTGCGGTAGATTAAATTAACATAGCATTTCCAAAATCAAGTCGAAGAGAAATCAAGACTAGAGTGTGAACTGGGAGTAACCACCCTTTTTTTAGATTGGTGTCCCTGTTTTTATTATCATTATCATTATTATTTTAATTATCATTATCATGATGATGATAATAATAATAATAATAATAATAATAATAATAATAATAATAATAATAATAATAATAATAATAATTAATAATTTGTAATAATAATTATGATTATCATTATCAGTATCATTATTATTGCTATCATTATCATTATCATTATCATTACAGAGCTGCCAACCTCTGCTGATCAAAAAACATTACTGATCCATAGTAGAAATCATATTTTGGTACAAAAAGTGGGTAAATTACACATATTAAGCATGCCAACCAAATTTAAAAAAAACAACGTTTTTTTTTCACTATAAAATCATATTTTGTAACTTTTGAAGATGAAAAAACATACTAAATATCGTCAAAAACATATTAGTTGGCAGCTCTGTTATTACTAATTGTTTTTATAATAATTATAATTTATTATTATTTATTATTATTATTATTATTATTATTATTATTATTATTATTATTATTTAATTATTATTATTATTATTATTATATTATTCATATTTGTCATTATTATTATCATCATCATCATCATCATCATCATCATCATTACCATGAGAAGGAGGTAGCAACCATTTCATCATAGTAGTGATATCATCTGCAATTTGGCTCCCATCAGCAATTAGGACGTTAATATTTCTTTAAGCTGACACTTTTATTGCAGTTGTTACGTATCCCGTTATTTTCAATCAAGTATCATTTTAAACCACTGATTACGGATGTTATGTTATAAATGCATTTTTTATTTATTCATTATTATATTATTATTATTATATATTATTATTATTATTATTATTATTATTATTATTATTATTATTGTTATTATTATTACGACTACTACTACTACTACTACTACTACTACTACTACTACTACAACTTCTACTACTTCTACTACTTTTCTTATTTTTGTTGTTGTCATTATTTTTTGTTATTTATCACTTCCAATTGACACGCCTGTAATTGTGTTCCAAAAAATGTGGATCTTTTATTGCTTTTCTTGAACAACTAATCAAAATTGCAGTAAATTTATTCACATTAACATATATCCACGCCATTTCCCACCACATTTTTATATCGAGAAAATGTATACATGTACTTTTGTTTAAATCGATAACAAATGTACAATCGATTAGAAAAAATTAAGATACATTCATCTATAATCAGTGGTTTAAAATGATGATAATGATAGTAATAATAATAGTAAGAAGAAGAAGAAAATGAAGAATGTCATTCTGTGACGCCAATTTTGTTGTACATTGTGCGCAATAAACCTTTTCTACCACTATCTCTCATTTAAATCTACATTCACAAATCTTTAATGTAGTCATAAATTTTTTAGTTATAAATGTGTTTAACTTATTTGAATCACCAGCTTGTATAAGTTATTGCACGATTTCAGTTTGAAACCTGACCATTTTCCCCTGGTTGGATCATAATGTGTGGGCAAAATTATATGGTTCGTGTAGGTCCATGGCGAAACTATAAATGAATCAAACTCGGAACATGTACGACTGTCCAGCTGCATCTGTAGAGCTGCTTCTTTTTATATGATTGTCCATGCATAGTTTTCAAGCAGACAACAACTTGACGCAAGTTGACGCCATGATTATCAACTGACGATATATCCTGATCAATGAATAGTACATGCGTTGTTTGTCTTTTACGCTTTCTGACAATTTATAATACTGCATCATATTTTGATGTCCTATCTCTTTGTCTTTACAAATTTCCATTATTTCCCTACATATATTGCACTTTGTCACTGAAAGAGCGCTTTGCTGACATAGCCGGATACGGTGTGCCTCCGAACAGGCGATGTGTCAATTACATGATGATCATCTTCTGTACTATCTGAACTGTTATGTTTTGCGACATCATTTTGTTTCCCTGAACTCGCCACCAATGTCTCTACGTCATTATGGGCGACGTATCCCGTGGATAATTGGCCTACATTTTCCGATCGACCCTCTAGTCTTCTCTCATGTTCACTAACTAGAGTCTGTGATGAAGCTCCAAGATCTGTTTCAGACAAATCTGAAGAAGGAGTTATTGTTTGAGATGAAATTGGCAAAGAGGTAGTGGAGGAATGTAAGAAGGAAGAGGAAGCGAATGATTGGCGGGAAGAGGAGGTTGTCAGGAGTACTGCATTTTCTTCATCGCATGGCGTCTCATCTTTGCTTGTCAATATCTCCTTTGTTTGGTTATGACAAACGTTGCAAAGACTCGATGTTTCATTATCTTCAGCTTGCGTGAGAAGTCCAGCTGATTCCACGTCCATGTCTTTAGCAGTTATTCCTGGATTTTTCTGGCAGTGGTGAGTCTCAGTGAGTGTTTCACTGGACTGAGATCTCGGAGCAAAATCATCTGAGTGTTGATAAGTCGATGAATCACAGTCTATGTACCCGTAGTCTAGAGGTGTTTGCTCCTTTGTTCCCATAACCATATAACCCTCTATGGAATCAAATTCAAATGCGGAGCTTCTCTTGGATGATGCTGAGATTGGGGAAGACGGAGATGATGAAGTATTGGATCCATCTTTACTTCCTGTCGACCAATGATTTACAGGGTCTGTTAGGGTAAAAATGCTATCAAGTTCATCCAACCGACAATAATCTGATTTGCACCGTACTGCTTTAAGCTGAGTCTCTGACACTTCGCGACATTGCGGGTATTCGGGAAAAGTGGGAGACATCGTTTCTGTTGGGCTAACTTCGCGAGATTCAGCCCCACTTTCTCCGCTTCCAAACCCCTGATCACTGCACGAACTCTCAATAGTCGGGGTGTCACTTTCGTTAGAACCACACCTGGACCTTATTCGACGATGTTTTTGTTGCTCGGCAATCTGAGGGTACGCAGAAGATCGCATCTGTGGCTTTTGTTCCTGAGCTATCTCGGTATCTCTCGGGATCACATATCCGTTACCTTCATCAACATAATCGCCATTTAAGATGGAAATCGGGCGCCATAGCTTATTGACTGTCAGTGAGTTCTCATCATCGCGTAATCTGGTGTAAGTGGTTGGAAAATCATATGATTGTCCCGTTTCCTCGATAACATCTATACGTCTATTACCAGAGAAGCCCACTTCGTTATACCGTATGGTCGAGGCACTGTGGTACTGCGAGGAACCAGTACTGTATTGTGACGTGCATGACGTAGAACCACTGGTGCTGCTTTGCATATCATAGAATCCGTGATCCACACTGGACCCTCCACTGTTGCTGATGAACGGAGCAGTCTTGCGACTCTCCTTCAGCGCTTCATCAATTAGCATGTTGTCGTCATTGTTTCTACAGAGTTCGTCGAAAAACTCCGCCGGACATGGTGCTCTTGGAGTCAACGCTTCTTTCTGGATATAGATGAAATGACAAAAACGACATGAGAATAATGATAGTAGAGTTATTGTTGTCTCAACAACGTAATATATTTCTACAGAAATTAAATTCAATTTGTCATTTCTTACAGACGGTGATCTGTGAACAATCCATCAGTTACAATAGTCACTTTATGACTTGTAATCTGACGTTTGATTCAGCAGTGAATTTGTCGCAATGCCCGGGTATCCTTTTACCAGACCTCCAGAAACACAATAAAAATGGCTATATTGTATAGCCCATACAAGCCACTTGTAAACGCCATGTCTATGAAATGTGGAGAGCAACAATCAAATAGAATTATACAGAATAGGATAATGTGCACAAAACTAACAACTAGATTTTTAAATGGTATTTTTGTACCAGTGTATTTTCACAATGGTAAAGTTATAAGGTATGCAAAAAGGCCTGTCTCAAATGAGTGTGAAGGGGAATGCTTGCATTCTAACACTTATTTGAGAAAAGCCGTCTCTTGTCTCTAAAGCCTTTTGAACCTATAGTGTGTAATCATCAACGCACCCTTTGAGACACTGGGAGGGAGAATTTTCCCTAATGGGTGTTGGAATACCAGCATTCCCCAGGGTTCCCAACCTCCACACCCTTTCGAGACAACCCTGCATAAGAGACCCACTAACTCCAAGTTCAAATGAAAGGTGATGATGTACCTTCATGGATAAGACATCAGGAGGGATATAGGGTTGAGGCAGGTGACGGGTCCGTTTGGACAGGCCAAATCCCGTCTGCCAACAACATATTCCAAGACCCACGAGGAAGAGGAGTTGACTCAGAGCAATGACAGGTACAATCACGAAGCCGCTTCCAACCCGTCCGGTAGCTGATAAAAGACAAATTACGACAACAAATTAAACACTTCGACCAAAGTGGGAGCACAGTCCAACTGATCGACAACCGCGACTGCAGAATAAATCGGAAGCCGAAAGAATGCCTTCATATCATACTTCCCCAAACTTTGGAATGCTTTACCCCTCCCCATCCGTCAAGCTTTATCATTGAAAACGTTAAACATTTGAAAACCCATTTATTTATTTTATAGTTTTGATTGTCCATTTGTATATTTATATCTATATGTTTAATTAGTAATTAACAAGCATTGTTTAGCGGCTCCGAATTTGATTTCATTATCAGTAATGTATTTGTATTTTAATTATGTAACTTCCCTTTTTTCATTTTTTGTAAAGCGCTATGAAACTTTGTATTTAGTAGTTAGCGCTATATAAATAACCATATTATTATTCTGTTATTATTACTTCTAGCATACGAAATTTCGGTTAGCTAACTTTACATTATTTTGTTACCGTCATAAACTGGAAAGAGTTGTGAATGAAAATGTTTGTTGATTTATTTCATGCTGAAACGTACAGTACATGACACAGATAAAGTACACCAAGTGTATCAGAATTTACCAATAACATTTGTTTGTTGGTTGGTTGGTTAGCTAGTCTGTCAATTTGTCTGTTTTTTTTTCTATGAATGTCATGTTTCGGAGTTTTTCAACCTATTTCTTTAGTGACGCCAGTAATTTCGTTAACAGGTTCGTTTCTAACTTTAATAACGGAATCGATTGGGTAAGTACATAACAGGAAGAAAAGAAGGAATCCCTTATACATCTATACACTCCAGCAAAACGCCTAATCCTGTCAAGAAACTTTCATTTCTAGTCCTTGTGTATTTGCCGGTCACACCTCCGAATTTTTTTTTTCAAATCGAATTCCTTTTATTCAGAATATCTTTAACAAAACTATAAGTATTTTGCAGTGCACTGAGAGAAGAAAATTAATTCATGAGACTTACTCGCTGCCTCCAGTTGTACCAGTGGAGTTGATATTATATTTGGCGTAGAGGGCGGGCCTTCC
Source organism: Eucidaris tribuloides (assembly GCA_001188425.1). Lineage (NCBI taxonomy): Eukaryota > Metazoa > Echinodermata > Echinoidea > Cidaroida > Cidaridae > Eucidaris > Eucidaris tribuloides. The sequence goes on from JZLH01S0502151.1 coordinate 14,272, forward strand.
CCAGCTTCGTTCGAAGCCGTCATCCACACCATGTAAGTACTTGCAGGCTGTAGATGCTGGATGGTGTGTGACGTTATGTCCATCACGCTCACATCCTCATTAGAGACATTACCTGTCATCAAAACAGTATGAAGAATCATTAAACAATACTAATTTTACAATTTATAGATATGTCATTTTTATTTATCTTTATATTTATATTTACGATTTATGTAGTGCATAGCACACAACAGCAATTTCAACAAAACAATTAAACATCCCACCCCTGCAAGGGTGAAAATACAATTTACATTTTGTTGTCGAAAGGTTGAATGGGCGTAACACAAGTCATAACCCCATCCTCTGCCTTCTTCTGGGTAGGAGACACTCTCATAATTCTCTGTGCCATTATTTGATATTAGACCTTCTCTTTACTTGATTATAACCACCGATTACCTCAATGACACTCTTTTTCTTTAATGACTTTAAATTGACCTTACCTTTCATGAAATACGAGCGTTTATTTTTTTCGAATTGCCTGTAATTACAAAAAAAACTACTTTTTTCTTTAAAATTGTTCAAAAAAATCCCCAATGACGCACCATATTTTAAAATGAAGTTTAATACTGAATTACGGTTAGCTGGTACCCTGGGCCTATACACATTACTTTATATCTGGAGTCCCCCCCCCCCTAATCCCCCGTCCAGTCTCCCTCCCGGGCCTCCCTTCCCCCTCCCCCACTTCACACATCCCCTCCGTCCAACTTCCCTCCGGCTCCCTCCCACTTCCTCTCTCCAACCATCCTTTCCCCTCCCCCTCCCACACGCCTCACCGTCTCACATTTCTCTTCCCTTTCCCCTCCCTCCTGCTTCACCTCCCCCTTTTTTATCCTTCCTATCCCCTCCCCCTCCCACACTCCTCCCCCTCACACTTCCCGTTCCCGTTCCCCTCCCCTCCTGCTTCACCTCCCCCTTACCCTTTACCCTCTCTCTGGCCCCCCTCCCCATTTCCCTCCACTCTATCCCACTTCCCATTCTCCCTCCCCTCTCTCCCCTCCTCTCCATTCCCACACCCCCTCACACTTCCCCTTCCCTTTCCCTTTCTCCCTGCTTTCACCTCACCTTCCCTATCCCCTCCTCAGTCCCCCTCCCCCTCTAGCACTTACCAACACATAGTTCCGATTCCCACATGTCTACATCTTCATAAGACAGGATCTTGTCTACCTCTGTGCTAGGAACTGATCCATTCGCCGGGCATGTGAAGACGGTATAACTGGTGAGGATGCCGTTCTCAACCAACACATCCATCGGTAACCACGTGACTTCAATCCAGCTGGGATTATCTGACGTCACAGATAGGGTGACGTTTAAAGGTGAAGAAGACGGTGCTGCAATGAATTATAGAGAGCAAGAAATACAGCATTACTACACTCGACGAGCAGATTATTCATACCTAGGTTGCCTAAGACAATTAATGTAAACCTCGGTTGCTGTAGAGGTCAATGTGCTTATCACCCTTGAATTACTGATTGTAGTATTGTAAAAGAATAGCGTAATAGGCGATGGATGTCAGAAGCGGATTTATGACCAAGTCCGGTCTTATATTCCAAGAGATAATATCGTTATAAGCATTTTATTTAAAAAAAGAAAGAGCAAACGCAAGATTTCCATCCGTTACATATCCATGGTTACTTAACCCCCACCCCCCCCCACCCCCCACCGCCCAGGTAGGTTGATCTGTACTGTACTACTGTTTCTATTAGATTAAAATGTTATTTACCAGATTTTATTCCTGTTTGTCACCTTAATACATCAGTATTTTCATGATCATGTTGATCCTTGTAAAAAAAATATGCATGATGACAATTGTATTTTGTGATGTTTACTTTGACTTCATGAATGTTGTGTATGTGTTTTGATGAAAATAAACATATTCGAAATTTCAAGGGGGTGAAATTGAACGGGAAATATCAAAAAGTTATTCCACCGGTACCTGTTGACATGGTTGTGGTGGATGCGACGGCAGACCAGGCGCTCCACAGAGGTTGAAAGTTGCCATTGCTGTAGCAAGCAACTTGAATCTCATATTTGGTGTAAGGTTGAAGGTCACAGACTGTGTAACTCTGCTCGTATATAATTTTATCAGGTACGCCCTGCAAAGAAGTAACGTGTAAACACTTTTTTAGAATTATATCCATCTTCGAGTACCCATCAAGAAAGTAGGAAATCTTAAATCAAAACGACAAAACATAGTTGCAGGTGCCTCCCATGCAAAAAAAACCCCAGTATGTACCATATAAATTATACTGTAGATATCTTTCCATAGGGGAGGAGAAGGTCAAAATAATATCCCAATGCGTTGATGTTTCGAGTCACGGTGTTATTCCAGCACAAAAGTCCTTGAAAAATGCTATGGCAAATGGAAATTGGCGCTATTTCAATATGTAAATTGAATGCGGAGAGATAGGGATGAAGTTTAATGTGTAGTTTATAATCTCAAATTATTTAAAAAGACATTAAATTGAAAGTTTCCCTTATGTTCCCGTCAATTGGCCTTTTCGTACACATAAAACGTTAAGGGTATTTTTAGTTCAGTCAACTTAATTGTGTCTAACGCTCCTGCTATTTACAAAAGAAATAGACATTACATTTGGTGATTCAATGTAGTTTGCTGATTTAAAAAATATGATCTTATAAACCAGCACATAATATACCTGAGTGACTTACATAGATACAGAATTTGACACTTAGTGTATTTTGGTTGTTAAAAGACTGAAAGTTCACGTTATATCTTTCCCTGAAACGGGGCAATAAGAAATATAATGACATTAATTACTGCGTATTGCGTTTAAATCGGGGAAGGTACCAGTGTTTTGTAGGCATATCAGGGCATTATAAATGTACCCAGTAGATCCTAGTTAGTGTAAAATTGGTCATGACTTGTTTCCTGCTAACCAGCTGTAATAAAGATTGTTCTGCACTGTCACCAAATGTTTTCTCAAAAGGGGCAATAAAAAATTATGATATTGATTTGTACGTCAAGATCGGGGAAATGCAAGCGTTGTACCAGGGTAATTTAAATCATTATCACCATACCTTTGTTATCAACTCATGATTACGTAATATTTCCAGATAATTGTTTTTGAAATTCAACTTTACATTCGTCGGGAAATCGGGGGTTATGAACTTCTAGAATGTGCATAGCTCCTATCTTTTCTTCAAAAAGGGCAATAAAATATAATGACATTGCGTGTACGTCGTGGAAATATAAATATGATTACCCATATCAAGGCCATCGTGCGGTATTTTAGTCAAGTCCCTGAATTCAAGTCATGATTATAGTTCGGGTCAGCAAAGGGTGACTACCGAGACTGACCTATCAAACTGGAATCGAGTTGTATTTTGTAAGCAGGTGGTATTGTGTGGGTGTGCATGACTCTGTGTAAAGTCAAGTGCGACAACGACGATGACGATCATGATGACGATTATGGCGGTGATGATGGTTGTGGTGGTGGTGAGATAATGATGACGATGATGATGAAAATATGACCATGATTATGATGATGATGCTGATGATGGTGATCATGATTACGATGCTGATGATGGTAATGGCGTGTGCGAGGGAGAACGACGATGGGTACGTAAGGAAGTGCATGAGTAGCTGTGTGTGTGTGTGTGTGTGTGTGTGTGTGTGTGTGTGTGTGTGTGTGTGTGTGTGTGTGTGTGTGTGTGTGTGTGTGTGTGTGTGTGTGTGTGTGTGTGTGTGTGTGTGTGTGTGTGTGTGTGTGTGTGTGTGTGTGTGTGTGTGTGTGTGTGTGTGTGTGTGTGTGTGTGTGTGTGTGTGTGTGTGTGTGTGTGTGTGTGTGTGAGGGATTGTGAGGGTGTGTGGGTGGGTGTGGCAGAAAGAGAGTGTGTGGGCGTGAGTATATGTGTAAAGCCTTATTTACCTAAGAGTGTATTTTGTACATTGTATTTCTGAGGGTTTTTTTTCGGGGGGGGGGGTAACAGAGCCCTATTGTAATTCATCTTTTTATCAGTGTCGACTTCTTGTCAATGTTCTGATTTGGTATCTCTGTATATATATGTGAAATAAATGAATACAATATAAATAAGCTGTTTTTTTCGAGCTGAGGAGACAATCCGCCTGATTTTTTTACATTATTAAAGTTACATGTACCTTACAACTAACATGAGATTTACAGCACGATAAATTGACAGGAAGGTCATATTATTACTGTGACATTTTGGGAGAAAAATGTCCAGGATCCCGTTATTCAGTGCTACAAGAAATATTTGTCCACAGCTGTTTAATTTACCAAAATGACATTGTTTTTCCGCGTCTAGAAATTTATGAACGCGATGTTTCTCAGACGGAATTTAATAGAATGTCTCTTAAAATAGGGTTTTTACTGACATATAATCATTTTGACCAAAATATCTTGCATGCATGGTGAAGTTGTAATTTCTATCAAAGGTTTAGGTACAACCAGCGTACATGGTTGTACCGAAATCCTTTGATCGAAATATATCACTTTTTTTTTACTTTTAATTTCGTTTTTGTAGCTTGTTGTTTGAACAGAGTTTACATTGGTCGGTAAATATAATGATTTTCATTCGTTTGTTTACTTATTTATTTATTTGTTTAATTTATTTTGTATTTGTATTTGTCATTTTATCTACTAATAATTGTGGTTACAGCCATATTAATGATAGATTTATCAATGTCTGAATATTAAATAAACAAAGACCTACTTTAGCTGTACTCATTAAAAACTATAGTGATATTAGACCACGACGCTATTTCCCCCTCGTGATTTCAAGACATGACCTATACTTTCTTCTGACATGTTTTTTTTTCTTGAGATACGTTTATATCTCGAAGGCTACACAAGCCTGCATGTTTTGTGTAACTTAAGTGAGGTGAAGCACAAGTAAGGGTAGATTGGCTATAAAACCGCGACGTATCAATATCGTCTCCAGCGACACTACGTTGATGAGTAAAACATTGGTGTTTGGTCTTGAAGAGGACGATTAAAGAACTATACATTACAGATGCGGACACCCAAGCATAAATTATGACAATTTTCAGACGATTGTCCTTAACATGGTTATGAGTTTCACTTTTCATGATAAACACTGTGTTGATGCCAGTGATTTTAGCTTGATATTGATCCGGGTACTGTATAACTGGGAAATAAATTTAGATTCAAGGGTGTTGTACAGTATTCCGTGGACCTTTTTTGGTGTAAAATTACAAGCAAAATCAACTCGTGACTATTGTTTTTAAATTGACCCAGACGCTTGAAGTGTTAATTCAACAGCCAAGGTGTTGCAGTGATGTAGCTGTCGAATTTGATATTAACACACACACCCTCATCCTGAATGACCACAGTTAAAAAAAAAAGTGACCTACATAATCCTCCATGCTCCAAGTGTCTTTGATAAGGTCTAAAAATGAAGCCCTGAAAAATTGTATTTCAAAATGATTATTAAGTGCTTTAAAAAAGTGAAATCTACAGGTTGACAGGATTCACCTGCCCACTTCCTCCCAAAGACTTACTGTGTGTAGATCAGGGCTATTTTGTACTCCACCCGAGCACTAAATGTTTATTTATTCATATCTTGCCAGTGGTAACATAAATTTCCAAACTTTTCTATTCTAGGGTGTTTATTTATCCATTTAAACGTAACTCACATATCACAGTTTGACATTTTTTTGACATTCCACAATATTAGCCTGTGTCTTAAAGGCAGGGCATCTCTTTTGCATGCCTGAAAATTAACATTGTGTAAATACAATGGCATTTAGAAGAAAAGGCCATCTGGGAACCTTTAGCAAAATATAGGAGCTAGAAACTCAGTTTTAGTGGAATTATAGTGACCGTGAGACTCTGATTTGAATTTTTTCTCGCGAGAGAAAAAAATCCTACCATAGAACGTACACTAAACGGCTATTGTTAACTGAGCAATCATTTCTCTCTGAGAATGTCTGAAAATGAAGCCTTGAAAAAATGTTTTTCAAAATGGTTATTTAGTGCTTTAAAAAAGTCAAAATCTATGAGTACTCAGGTTGACTAGATTCTTCCTGTCCATTTCCTCTCATAGACTACTGTGTGTAGATCTAGGCTATTTTGTACTCCACCGCAGCGGCAATTGTTCATTCATGCATAACTTGCCAGTGGCAGCATAACTTTCCAAACTTTTGTGTTCTACGGTGTTTATTAGTCCATTTGAGCGCTAAATACTATGTAGTTCCGATATCACAATTTGACAATTTTTAAATTGAAGCTCCACAATGTTAGCTTATGTCTTTAATGTCTGTAGATTTCTATAAATATGTGCAAGTGTTTACATCTTTTATTCATTCGGAATAATTCTAAACTGTTAGTCTACCTTCCAGTCCTGGTGATGTAGCTCGCCCTCCGCCGTCCGGTACCGTAGATTGTAGTCCAGATATCCCACCAACTCCTTCCAACCACCCGGTTCTCTCCACGTGGCCGTAAGACAGCCTGGTTCAGGTGCTGTTAGTACGACATCGGTGACTGGGTTTGGACGGACTGTCAAGAAAAAGAAAAGATTTCATGTAAAAAATTAATTATAAGTCGTCAAACGAATCTCTGTTCTTAAAAAATCATTCGGTGATCTAACTCGTCATTATCGTTAATGTCTTCAAAATTAAGGGTACATGACATGATTGGGGGTAGTCCTCAATTTGGGGTGAATCTATTCTAGAGTCAAGTAAACTGTGCAAGGATTTCACTGTGAAAATTTGGTAGTCAAAAGTTGACTCGTTCTAAAATAACTTCAAAGTAAATCTGTTGTGTAGGGTTCTATGGAATGAATTTTTATCGGGGCTCGAGAGAAACTAAATGCTAGTATGTTCATGCTTGATTCGGCTTTAGTAAACAAATTCAAGATAAATCTTTCCAGCCAGGAGATACACTCCAGCTGGTGTATCCACTGATACACCTTTCAACCAGTTTGGTTCAAGAATCATTTTTTGTTTCTCACAATCATGTCACTGCCCTTTAAAGCATCTCTTCAAATTAATTCGTTTTATATCTGTATTCAAACTTAATTTGCGCAAAATGTAACTTTGTGTGATCTATTTTAGATAATAACAAAGTCGAGAGAAAACATCGAGCCAGACTAGATGAAGCTGTAATCATAAACAAAGATCAACCAATCATCCTAAAAGATGCAACTTCCTCTTCCAATATTGTTCCCTTTATAGCCACAGCGGTTCACTTTTGTCTATTTCCTCTTTCCTGTCACGACATTCAATCATCCCTCGTAACATCCATACACCTTCTCCTCTCTAACAACTGCATCGTCACCGGTCAGAGGCGTCGATCCTTGGGGGGGGGGGCAGGGGGGCAGGGGGGCCATCGCCCCACCAATGAAAATATTGGGGGGGGGGGCAAACATATCGATTTGCCCCCCTCCCCCAATATTTTTGAAAAA
>JZLH01S0502151.1:23084-41457 GCA_001188425.1 Eucidaris tribuloides
TTATTAAACATACAAAATAGTCAATTTTTCGGCGCGCTTTGTGCGCAAAATTCTGTATTACAATTTTGGACATTTTTTTTTCACTTTTGCCCCCCAATCCGAAAAATGGATCGACGCCCCTGTCACCGGTATTACCTCTTTCCCGGGTTTCTCTCCTTTGTAAATGTCCAAACCAATTCTAACCTCTTTTCCCTCACGATGTCTCTACTTTCCCATCCCGTGCTGTACCCCACACCCCTTGTATATTTATCTCATAACTTCATGCATAAAGAAACCACACTTAAAGACACAAACTAGCAATGACCACAGTTTTACAAAAAAAATTGTGACCTACATAATCAACCATGCTCTAAGTGTCTTTGATAAGGTCTAAAAATGAAGCTCTTTAACATGGTTATTTAGTGCTTTAAAATGTGAAAATCTACGAGTATTTAAGTTGACCGTATTCACCACGACGATTTCCTCCCACAGACATATTGTGTGTAGCTATAGGCTATTTTATACTCCACCTCAGTGGAAATACATGGGTGACGTTCTTTCATGCATATTTTGCCAGTGGCAGCATAACTTTCCAAACTTCTGTGTTCTATGGTGTTTAAAGTGATAGGCTAACATTGTGGAGCTTCAATTTAAAAAATTGTCAAATTTTGATATCTGAACTACATAGTAGTGTTCATATAATAAACACCCTAGAATAAAAAAAAAGTTTGGAAAGTTACACTGCCAATAACAAGTTATGCATGAATAAACAATTAAAACTCGGGGCGAGTTTAAATAGAGTAGGTGTACACACAGTAAGTCTATGGGAGAAAATGGGCAAGTGAATCTGGTCAACTAACGATTTTCACTTTTTTAAAGCACTAAATAATCATTTTGAAATACAATTTTTTCAGGGCGTCATTTTTAGACCTTATCAAACACAATAGTAGCATGTGGAATCATGTAGCTCAGATTTTTTTAACTGTGGTAAATGTTAGCCAATACCTTTAAAGCACTATACTGTGAAGCTCAGATATCAGACTTTGACATTTTTTTTATTGAAGCTCCACAATATTAGCTTGTGTTTTCAATTAATTAGAAAGTTGCTCACCAATATCATCATAGAAGAATGTCTTGTCCACCACGACACGCCCCAGGGCGTTAGCCGATTCGATACGGACCTCTAACGCAAAGTTACGGTCCTTTAATGTTGCGTTGCACTTATTATTGTTAATCGGCTCACATGTGCTCCAACTCCTGTACGGTGAAAATATTACGAAATATAATATTCGATATAACCATCGTTCCTATAAAAACAATATTGGTAACACTATCCCCACATTAACAAAATTTGTTGTGAAAGTTCTAAAACTCTAAGTCGCGTTTTCACTGTAATTGTACTGGCTTGTTGAAAGTACCCTCCCAACTCAAAAGTATTGCAACATACACAATAAGGCATGCATTTTGAGTTCAGGGGGTCTTTCGAAAATTATGTCCTAATTAAGTAGATTATTGGAAAATAACAAATTATTTGAAAAGAAATCAATGAATATTCTTCCACCTTTCTTCTCCACGGCGGAGAGATTATCCAATGCAGGCGGACCCACGGCAGAGGGGATGGAACATAAAATATATCATTTTTCGCCTCCCTGTAGGGGATGGGGTGTCAAAGCACCTTAACATCATAATTCGGTTTCATATTTCCCGTGAAATGGTTTTGATCGTTTGGAAAGACTTCTAAAAAAACAGAAATGCCAATATATTCGTCTGAAGTGTTCTCAGAAAAAAGGCCACACCCAGCGAAGAAGAAAGTTTTTCCTATCTTCATAAGACAGTGGTAAGGTGGCTTCGCCCCATATTTTAGACAGGACCTCGTCAAGTTATAATTTCCTATTCTCTATCAATTCTAAAAGTGGTATACTATTCCAGACAATCAATAAATTACTGTCAAGCGACTTTTCAGTATATTGGATGTAATGATGTGGAGAAAAGGCCATCATCTTGAATTAGTATAGCCTTATTCTCCTTTCCACTGTCCTATGAAGATAGGAAAAACTTTCTTCTTCACTGGGTGTGGCCTTCTTTCTGAGACTGCTTCAGAGGAGCATATTGACATGTTGTGTTTGATGGAACTCTTTCCAAACCATCAAAACCGTTTCAAGGGAAATATAAAACCGAATTACGACGCTAAGAAGATTTAACACCCCACTCCTATAGGGAGGCGAAAAAAATGTTAAATTTAACGTTCCATGCCCTTTGCCGTGAATGCGCCTCCATTTGAAAATCTTCCGCCTTGGAGAAGAAAGGAGGAAGAATATTTATTGATTTCTTTTCGAATAATTTGTTATTTTTGATAACAGACTTCAATAGGACATCATTATAGAAAGACCCCTTTAACTCCAAATGCATGCGTTATAGTGTATGTTGCAATACTTTTGAGTAGGGAGGGTAGACCATTCCTCTACGTATAATTTTAGATATTTTTGACATCCGATAAGTATCTGCGATTTTATTAGCCGGGTTTATTAGCTGACCCCCTTCTGGTGAATAATTTGTTTCAGATAGGTCGACTCATGCACCACAACGAAACATTCACCTATTGCTTAGCAATTCGTTTTGCTGCTACTTTAAAGGATATGATTTTATTCTTGAGTAGTACATTCAACAGCTGAAAGAATAAAGCAATACTTTTGCGATATAGCACCTGTGATGAACGAGAAAACAATGATTAACTTCCCTTATGCTGTTAAAAGGCGGGAGGGAGATGTCTTTAGCACCTTCATCAATGTGGCTATATACTGTGACGATTTTTATATCCGTTAAAGCTAACATTAACCTCATGGATGGGCAATGGGAAGGGTATCTGTATTTGAATTCTTTAATTCTTTGAATTTATTCAATTTATTTTCAATTTCCAAATATAACGAAAATATAGCAAAATACAAGAATAAGCTGGACATAATTTAAACCTACAATACAGTAAAAGAATTATAGTGTACACAAAAAAAAATCATAATATAAATGCATTTATATATTTTTTAAAATATCAATGTGTAGTTGTTTTCGTATTTTAATTTACTTTTGTTAAATTCTGATAATTAACATAATTTAATTTTGACAGATACAAAGCACTGAAAACAACAAAACAGCCAGCTTAACCTTTGTCCAATAGTTGAGAAAAATTAAATATTTGGAAATGCTTTACAGTGGAGTACAATTCCCCCCTTTTCCACTGAACGCAGACACGAATGTGAATGCTATTTTCTGCATACATGTACTATAACTTTAGTCCCTTCGTGAATCAAATTAAACCGAGAAACGCTTTGAAGATGAAGAGTTGGAGCATTTCCACCATTCCAAAGATATTAACTTACAGGTACCTGTTTTTGTTTTGTTTTGTTTACTTTACAAGTAATCAGTATATTATGTACGACATTCAAATATCTCCTCAAGATCAATTGTCAAATCCTCGACAAGAACATGACAATTTAGTTTAATTGCTTAAGGTATTCGTGCTCTCAGTTGTAGTTAAGCAATATTTGCGACAAAACAAGTGCTTCAGTCCCGTATTTGTCAGAATGAACCCCTTTTGTACCGTACGTAATTGAAGTTCGTTTATTGAGTCATTTGAGGGCAATCATTCATGGAGCAATCTGCTGCATAATTTCCTTCTGTTAGATTTTGTTGAGATGATTACCGTCACATTTACATTTCGAAATACGCATCTGGTGCTATCACTTCTTTCCACAAAACTTTCATGAAGACGATAGTACCCACTCTTTTGAAATCTTTCACTTGCACAATCTCGTTACGAATGACCTTTGTAAGTTCTGCAAATTGTATATCGATTGTCTTGTAGCCGTGAAAATAGAGTAATAGCTTTGTAATTGATACCAATTATACATCCTGGTACAATGACATGTAATTAATAAATTGATAGCATTAGATCATTGTCATATTTTGAAAAAAAAGTTCGTCGACCTACCCGCCTTGAGACCGAAAGCGTAGAGTGTCGTTGACCGCGAGATTCGTTGCCCAGTGATGGTGTTGCCAGGAACACCAAAACTCGGTCATTGTGGTGGCTTCGCACGTGATGTTGTCAACTGGCGTGGGTGGTACTTGAAGAACGAAATCAAAACGGAACAAAAGTACTTAAACCAGTTTCAAAATAAAGGAAAACATTGTTTCTGTAAGATCATCGATTACAGATCTTGTTCTTGATATTTGTACTGCTAAAAATGAGCTCATCAAGCAACAATTAGTAAAATCATAAATCTTCACTTCTTACATTGCTGGAGCTGAGAAGTCAGTTTTCTTGAAAATAATTAAGCCCCATTAAAATTTTAACTGAGCCAACGTTGAATGATGCTTTTTGAATTGGATTCTAAACATACTCCAGTCTCAATTCTGGGCGTGATTCCTTGAACATTAGATAAACAGAAATAATACCAGCTGATTAAAGCTTCTTCCCAGGTCAGTTACCCGCAGCAGTGAAATTGGACCATTGCCGAGTGGCTTCTGGTGCAGGCCTAATCCTATCTGGACAACTCCCCCGGGAAATACTCCCTCGGAGGACAACTCCCCGAAGATAACTTCCCCGGACAATTTCTCCGGAGGACAACTCCCCGAAAGGAAACTTAGGGGTGTGTGTGTGGGGTGGGGGGGGGGGGGGGGTCAGCTGAGAACACTCTCTCTGGGGAGTTATCCTACGGAGGGGAGGGGGAATTGTCTTGGGGGAGTGGTCCTCTGTGGGAATTGTCCTCGGGAGGAGTGGTCATCCGGGGAAGGGAAGGCTGACCATCGGGGGAGTTGTTTTTAGGGGAAGTTGTCACGTGGGAGTTATTTTCGGGGGAGTTGTCCTCCGGGGGAGTAGCCCTACACCTGGCACTGTTAATAAAATAATGCGTGAAGTGACTCTCGTCATCGAAATCCAAACTACAGTTTACACAAAACTTGAGTACACAGGTCGTAATAATGAACCATCGTTCATTGCCAAAAAAAAATAATGGACATAATTGGACACTGTATTTTTAGGTATTTTTCATAAGATAGATTGAACCTGAGCTAAACGGTTGCCTAGAGAATGCAATTGAAGAACACAATCTCTAAATATTTCGTTTTCAAGTTTTATCAATCTACGTATATGATAAAATTGTAAAAATATATATCTACTTAAAACTCTGTAATTATGTTTTCTCTCTTACTAATAGAAATTCTCCATTCGCTGATCGTTAAACTGTCAATTACAAAAACCTTCTACCCTCAAGTTAAAGTTCGACCTTCCCCCTAATTTGTATTGAAATGAAGTGTCGTAATTTAAGAACTGATGGAGCATTCTTGTGCTGGGAGTAATACTCATTGATTTCAAGTTGTGAACTTGCAGAGGAAGTTGATGGACATATTATTGCAAAAAGAAAAATCAGGACACGAATCATAAACGTTGGACAATCTATTTTTCTATTTTTCTTAATCTGTTGAAGACTAACTGCGAGATATCTCGTGTTCGGTCTATGGAAAATGTATTTTATATCAAATCAAACCGTCTCCAACGGGTTAAGGGGGATTAACCCCCGATCAAACCTGTGGAAAAACGTTTGTATATAGTATGCAATTCAAAAAAACAATATGTAAACTAGTGTAAACAATGAAGAAAAAATCATATCTGCTTAAAACTATATTCGCTAATCCTCATACTCTCTGTTATAAAACGCTACCCTCAAAGTATTGTTCGACCTTCCCCTTACGAACAAAACTATGATCGATGGTTTGTTTTGAATTGATATATTTCGTAATTTAAGAACATTCTTGTGCTGGGAGTAATACTTATTGATTTCAAGTTGTGAAATTGTAGAGGAAGTTTGATGGACATGTGAAAACTAGCAGGACAGAAAGACCTACCCACCACATTACACGTATTCACCTGATACTCTAGATTAATTTCAGTATGGCTTTCTATCTCCCAGTCACCTGCTTCCATCAACCCCTAAATCATGTGAAATACATGCCAAAGCTGTCTACAAACATTAATGATCACATTTCAATTCGGTTTAACTACAGACTTGTCGAAACACATATTATATCCCACGTTACTTTGACTTTATATGGGCAGTTCATTGATTTATATTCCAGGTCCTTTGATACTTATACCCTATGTGACTATTATTGTATCAAGTCTTAACTCGGTTGTGCGTGTAGCATCTACGGATCCAGCATAAGCTAACGCGCTCATAGAACGATTCTCAAAGCTAAATGAAACGTGTTCCTGCTTTTTCGTGGTACATGCCGTCGATAGTATTACAGACGTTCCCGCAAAATCTAACGACTTACACTTTAGCTATTTTTTGTATTGAGGGGTTGCTCTGGAAATAATTGCAATAGCTGTACTTATCCTTTCACTAAGTAAGTCAAAATTGAACACTTACATCCGATAAAGACATGAATCCCTCTTCTGTTCTCCCACGAGTCTTCGGGAAACTTGCAGTAATACTTCCCCGCGTCCTGAAAGGTGACGTTCCGAAGATGAATCTGTGACGTGGACACATTCGGTGTGACGTAACTGTCGGGGGAGATGGCGTTGGAGTACTTCTCCCAGACGACCCTGTGGGATGTCTGGTTGGTGACATTACGGTCGAGATGACAGGAGATTGTGATGGAGGAACCAGCCTGGATCACGGGGTCCATGGGGTGTATGGATGCTGTTGATCAATTGATCATAAAAATAATTACAGTAATAGTAGTAATAATAATAATAATAATGATGATGCTGATCATTATTATTATTGTTATTATTATTATTATTATGATTATTATTATTATTATTATTATTATTATCATAATAATAATGATAATAATAATAATAATAACAATAATAATAATCATCATCATAATAATAATAATAATAATAATAATAACAATAACAATAACAATAATGTAGAAGTAGTAGTAGCAGTAGTAGTTATAGTAGTAGTAGTAGTTGTAGTAGAAGTAGGATGATGATGAACATTCTTGAAGTATTTATTCCATATAAACGTGATTATAATAAATTATTCTGTTTTAAACTGTCTCTTTCAATAATATAAATTCCACAACCACCTGCGTGTGGAGTTACAAACATGTTACAATAGATATTTCCTTTTATAGGTAAGATTCATATTAGTAAAACGTATCAATACATAGAGCTGTAGGTTAACGTGAGCAATATACACCTAACTTTTTGTGTTTTACTACATAAACATACGCTACAGCTTAGTTTCCGGGTGCAATGTGATACTTCCAAAGCGAGTATCTCTAGTATCGGTGTAAGAGCTGACCCTCGACAGAGATATAGGCCAATGATGTGATCGATGCCATTTCTCGAGAACGATTTCAGGATCCCATGAAAGTCATTAACGAATCGATGTCGGGGTCAAGGTCTTATTCGTATAGTGCTCGCCCGTGATTCGCTTGAATCCAACATCAAGTCAAGGTACCAAAGAACGAAAGCTGGTATACGTAACATTGCCCCAGATTCAGGGTAGTTCGAGGCAAATTGGGAACTGCGTTTTACAAAGCGTATTATCATTTGACTTTTTTACCAAAGTATCCCTCACTTTTACGAGATCGAATAATACTGTTCAGTTCTCAAATTACGCACACAAAAGCACCCAACCTACTTCAACGCTTCGCCCACCAATCTGCCAGTAAAAGTCACCAGTGTAAGCCACGCATGGAACACGCACATGTATATCTTTATATACAGCTATGGTCGTTTAAATTCAACAAATTAATTTAACTATGATCATAGTGCAATTTGGTTTGGTCAATATCTAAACACAATGAAAGAAGGGTAGTGTATCGTAATGTTTTATTATGAGGTCATTTTAATTTAGATTTCCATCGCGCTGTCGCCTAGCCTCGTTAGATGGTGCTAAAATTTTATTTACAAAGCGCTTATCGTTTAGGAAGTACGACCACTTACTCATATTGTCCTTACGAATAACTTATTCTCAAAGATCATTTGCTTCAAATAAATATTTGCTACATTGTCATGCTATAGGCTTCCTACTTATAAAGATTCAGTGGTGAATTGGGCCGCACCTCCCCTCCCAAAATAAAAAAAAAGACAAACAGGCTAAAAAAAGATCAAGACTAAATCAGATTTTCTCCATTTCCGAAGAAAAAAAATAGGTTCATATATACATATGTCCTTCCAATTGTGCTGTGGCCCCTTCCCCCGGGTGTGCTCCCTTCCCCTGGCATGAAACTAATTGATCCACCACTGGATTTGCCTTAACAGTTCGAACGTCCAACGGTCCGAAATATCAAGTATCCGAAAATGTATTCGCCCGGAAATGTGGTTGGAAAATATGAAGGTAGATTGAACCTTAACCGTTTGACTGTCATGGTTAACCTTTTCTCACGATTGTTTAGGCTTACACTTATACTCGTCATAACATCAATTTTCTCTTAAAGCCTGTATGACAGGTTATAGAGACAGAGATACTGTCTGTGATAATTGCCATTGTTTATGCCATAAGTAAAGCTGTTTAATCACTATACGAATTTAAAAAGCATGTTTATATGGTGTGCAAAGGGTTATGATGTGATAAACAAGCTTATGCATGCCTATAATTACAATTTATTTGTGCCTCCTGCCCAGGCTCCACCTCCGAACGTATCTGACGTGCAATCCATACGACTGCGTAAACTCTTAGGCCCGTATTCTCGAAGCAGGTTTAGTTAAACCTATGGTCTAACTTGGAAATAAATCTAGGTTTACTAGGGTGTCTCAGTTAACATGCTTCGAGATACAGGGCTGCATGGCTGCTATAAGCTCAGACCATAGAGCTGAATACTTTGGCTGAAACAGTATTTATATGAATTATTTTGCACGTTTCTGCGACAAAATTCGAAGAAAAGGAGTGGGCGATTTTTGTTTTCTTCCCAATAAGCAATCGTAGAAACAGCCTGGGTGCAGCATGAATGTTCGCGATACCGCGCAAAATTTTCAACGTTTCTCCGAGTGGTCGTTTATAATTTAGTTGAACGATATCGGATATACCACACATTGTAATGTTTATCGTTATAAGAGGAAACGACCGAGAGTTTTCTACTAGAATTATTAAGGATGATATATTTTTTGTCGAATGAGATCCCTGCGTGTCCTTCAAGTTGAATTTGGGGTTTAAAAGGTCATTGGGTTTATATTTTTAGCTCAAGGGCACACTTACATGCATGTTCGTTACTTTGAAGTCAGAAACAAAGATAATTATCCAGGAAACTAGTTGAAATTGACTACATTTCAAAACAATCGTGGAATGGGTTACACCTTCCTCATAGATGAGCTGCGGAAGGTTCGTGTAAAATTGAGGAAAAACTGCGGTTACACTTTCCCAGCACCTATACTATTAAGATGCACAGTTCGGTTCAGACTACGAAAAAAGAGTTCACGTGAGAGTGAATCGTTCCCCGTTTAAAATGAAGGGAAGTACAAACAGACATGTAGGTCTTCTTCTTCTTCTTCTCCTCCTTCTTCTCCTTCTTCTCCTTCTTCTCCTCCTCCTCCTACTCCTTTTCATTTTTCTCTTCCTTCCTCTGCCCTTTCCGTCCCTTTCTTCTTCTTTTTTTCATTTTTTTCTTTTCCTGCTCATTGTACCTCCCCTTCTCCCTTTTTCACTTTCTTATTTTCTTCCCATTGTACCTCTCTCCTTTTCTTCTTAGTCCTCCTGTTTCCTGCTCTTTTGATGGATGAGAAAAACAATTACCATTTTTGTGTTTGTGCCAACACAGCCGTATTTGTATCAGCTGGATGAAGGTCTCCAAGAGCATGTCATTCAGTCATTGACAGATTTGGTGGTAGAGAGTAATATTTTGATAGAATCTGAATTTTTTTTGGCAAAGTTTGAGTTTCTGGTGTAGAGGATTTCTAAATGCTTAGGACATCAACGAGTTGATGTGCCAAATGCTGGTGTGACTCATACTGTAGTTGTCTTGGATGTTATTTATGGCTTGTGTTGTAACCATTGTCTACACTCTGTCAGACTCATATATCTCGTAACGTACACAATTCCAGTTTATAGTTATTTCATTTGTATTAATATACTTTATTACCATATCTCTTTCAGTAACTTATACCGTCATTCATCAGTGGTTTGAAAACAAACCTTTCAATCATGTATTCAATTACAGGATATCTCTGGTTTTACCCATTGGTATCGAAATGATTGGTGATTCACTAGTATCTTTCCCTCCGATAAAAATCATCCCGGGGAGGGGTCTAAGTAAAGATGAGCCACCACCCTGATTTTGTCCGGCAATGTTTCCTAGAAGAATGGTCCTTAATTTTGAATACGTGAAAACATATCCTCTCTGTTTAAACAATTATTTCTCGTAACGATTATCTACCATGTCGGTTATCAAGTTTTTATCTTACCTGGAATGCAGTAACACTGTAGCACTTGGTTCAGAAGGAAAAACCCGGCGATGTGACAAAGTAACCGATACGTGGCCATGATGGACGTTCGTAATTTAAATCATCATGTACACATTTTGTTTCTGTGAAAGAAATTGAAATAAAATAATAACAATGATTGAACTGAAACCGTACACTGAACAATATCTTTACTTAACGAATAGTATTTCCATTATTGAGGTCCCCTCGTTGTTTTTACTCCAGTATATTTTGTTCTTATTCATCGTTGATGATATTTCAACCATCGTGCAATTATGATAATCTATATTTCTTCCCATTCTCGGGGCTTACCGTGCTATAGACCTTCTGGTAAGCTCTCACCATAATCCTTAATTCAACGCAACATGTTTTTTTTTTAAGAAAATGAATTATTTTTCTTCAAATATGAGCAATACATTTTGCTACAACAGTAAGATTGAAAACACATCAACTAGAAGTCGCCTTAAACGCTGCTGCCTGCACCATTACACAAATTTTTGTTTTGAGAGTAACAATGTACAATAAATAGCCTGAGAACAACTTTATTGCTTCTTACACAAATTTAATATTTAGAACACACTAAAGGAGTGAGAGCCTTAAAAATCGATATGTTTATTTTATGTTTAGATTTAAATTATTTGTATATTTCAGATTTCTTCCTATAGGTTTAATATTTTCATATTTCGAACAGGACGTTGATAAATATGAAAAAAAACTTGACTCATATAGTGTAATCCACTTTACAATTAAAATAATGATTCATATATAACTCTATATAGCCTAGGCTTAATATTCTTATATTCCTAAACGGAACAATTACACAACGAAAGGTTTAATTCGAAAAATTGATGAAGTAAAACAATGTTTAACTCAGTAATATTACGAACAAAACAGTGATGTAGTAAAACTGGTTTGACATCCGTTAGTTATTGTACATCTGATAGACTGTTGCTATACCATTTAATGTATCTTTACTTTTTCGTGACCTAAGAAGTAACAAGTCACCATTCAAGATTACGATGTCATTTTTGACTCATTTGTCAGTCGGTTATTAACCTGCGAATTAGAGTTATGTGTTTTACTTTAAAATAAACAAAAACAAAAACAAACCGAAATGGGGAAAGTTAAAATGATAAACGTCTATGATAGAGTTGTGATTATGATTTCAGCCGAAACGCCAACCATAAATTTTCAAATCAAAGTACTATATTGACTGCCAGCTTCATTTATACCGGAATAGATCACGACAACGTTGCCATTTCACGATCAGGAAAGGAAAATTATTAAATCTATATAAAATTTTATTTATTGACTATAATAATTATGACTGTATGTATTGTCTGCACGCGACGACAGATTTGAAGAAAGTGTCCCCACTGTTTTCGTAACAACCAGTATAAAATGGCGTAAGGGCTCCTCAGTACTATCTTAATGTTCTGCTACATGATACACAGTAAATTTAGCACGCTCGAGCACTATTTCCCGCGCAAAGGCTCTTTTGGCCAACGCTTGAATGTCTCTGAGCTTATAGTCTGACTGATAGATGCGTGTTATATAAAAGTATTTTATAAAAATATTTTATAAAGATATTTTTTATATTTAAGGACGAGCCCTCGTGGATAAACCCCCGCAGACTATCTTTCCCCTATTAATCAAATTAAAAATAAATGTTCATCGTCATATGAAACCAATTTTCAGAATTCATAGACATGTCATAGTAATTATGTACCCAAACTTGAACACTTATAATATATTTTATTAGGCGAATTTATAGATTCATAAATATTGAACTATACGAGGAACATTTGTATTATATACTAATATTAAATATTATTATATCATTTAACCATCGAATCAAATTTAATAATAATTCAAAATCTATTCAAGCATGGTAATTTAAGTCAGTATTCTCAAATCGTTTTGCAATATTCATACAGCCATTACGATAATCTACATGCATAAAATACTGTTATTGTTTTCTGTTATACTGTATATATGTCTCTTTATGTATCTAAATGCATAAAATACTGTTATAATCTACAAAATTATAATAACTATCATCTACAAATAAAATATAATCTACATGCATAAAATACTATATTATTATTTGCTGTTATGTTGTATGTCTCTTTATGTATCGTGATTATTTTTGTACCCAGTGTCGTTCTTTATGTATTCTTTGTTTGTTATGTATACCCTGCCTCTTGTCATTTTGAGTGTTGTTTTACATTCCAAAGGTTTCAATGGACATGGGTAATATTGTTTGTACTTCTTATATATTTTGTAAGATGCAAGAATAAAGATGATTTATATATTGCTAAGGCCTAGATATTTCACATAAGAGACGACTAATGTCAAAGTCTTGTTTTGACCAAATTCAGGCATCGAGTATATTCATCGTACTGCATAGTTGTTTGTAAATGTTTAAAATGCCATTTTCTCTATTTTTTGTAATTATTATTATTTTTTTTTTTGCATTATAGACCTGTATCATTTATTAATTCCCTGGATATCACAGGCTGTGAAATACTTCAATTTTTAAGTTAATTGAATTAAACAAGAATAAGAGGCAACTGTGTATTATAAGAAATGTATATACACTGCAAAATCTGGGGTGCTAAATTTAGCACCAAGGTTGTTGCACAATATGAATACCGGAAAAGTGTTGATTTTTCAACACGCTTGGTGTTAAAGCCAATGCTGTTGGTGTTTGAAATAAATCGTTTGGTGTTAAAATAACACCCGTGGTGTTAAGATTTTACACCACGTCTGGTATCCATATTGTGCAACACCATCGGTGTTAAATTTAACACCCTGATTTTTGCAGTGTAGTAATATCTGATCACTAATAACTAAAACCACAACTTTTTTTCGGCAGGTTTGATGCTGCTGTCCGATATTTTGCATGACAATACTAAACTTTGTGATTGGTTGTTGACAAATTTGTCCTATCGACAAAAATCATACTTAGGTTTCATGATATTTCTGGCATTAAGATATATCTGGCTGCATGATGCAAAATTACTGTTTACCAATGCATACATGTACACATCTGCATTCACCGCCAACATAAATAAACAAAACTATAAGTTGGTTTCACGATTTCTTGTGTAAACAATTGACGCCTAATTTTGTTGTGCGTTACCCGGGCCAATATTCGAGCGGGCACTGCGAATTCTAAGAAATTTTAAATCGCTCGTGAAAAGTGTGATTTATCGTGATTTACTATACACCCTTTTCCTTTACTTCTCTGCACTTAGGAAATATGTATACATCAGTTACGGCCATGAGGTGGACAAAAACTGGACATTGCATATAACTACCAGCACCTCACGACTACTTCCACCACCACCACCATCTTTTTGTCGGCGTTTTCAATACTACCAGTACTACACCATAAAGATATTCAATACGATGGTCAAGTCAGTATGAACTGCCTGCATTATCCTTATCAAACACATTACATAATTGGAGGGTGTGTCATTTAATTTGTGTAGGCATAACATTTAACAACATTTTGATGTTTTTTAATCAGTTTTACATAGACTTTTTTGACCGGTCAAGTGTATACAATTTCCAGCTAATGGCTGTTTGACCATAAGGACCAAGTCATGAGCGATGCGTGGATATCATTGCATTGTAATTCTTTTCAAAACTTGTTGCTTAGTCTGCCTACTAGACATTGAGTGTTTTCACGTGCGAAGTTGGTGTTGGTGTTGGTGTTGGAGTTGGTGTTGGAGTTGGTGTTGGAGTTGGAGTTGGAGTTGGTGTTGGTGTTGGTGTTGGTGTTGGTATTGGTGTTGGTGTTGGTGTTGGTGTTGGTGTTGATAGAATAACATTGTCTGCTAAACCGACCTCCAACAACGAGCTCAGGTTTCTTCATACTGTACCTTAATCTATCTCACAACACCGAGTGACGTCACGCGCTATACGTAGTGCTGGCTAAAGTCGACCCAAAATGGACAAACCGTACAAAAAATATCACCACACCAATATTGTGTGAATCTCAAAGACAAATTAGTTTTCTTTATTTCCACTAGGAAGTTTAATATCAATTTGTCTAATTGTATCATTTTTTTAGATATATTTGTATATCACGCTGAAGCTTTCCTTAGGAAATTCCAACAAACAGGGGGTGGGCCAACAAGGGGGGGGGAGGCAGGGGCGGCCCCGCCCATTGTTTTCAAGTAATGACAATTACGGGGATTTTTAGTGTTTTCCGAAATTTGCTCCCCCCCCCCCCAAGATTTCACCTGATTGACTTTATATGCCTGAGTTAAATTGTCCGCCAAGACCGGTAACACAAACCCCACCCCCCCCTACCCCACCCACACAACAGCACACACAGTAGCTGAGCAAGTTTTCGGAATTTGGCCGCGAAAAATTTCTCGACGGATTTCTCACACCCCCCCCACCCCACCCGAATTTCACCTTGGCGACGCCCCTGTCATCAAAAACATTGTTTGTCAACAGCGACACCAACACCAACACCAACACCGAACTTGAAATCAAGGATTCCCTAATCCTGAGGGGGCTGGTGTTGATGATTGGGAAACTTAAAGATTGTGTCATTCATTTGCACATCAAAAAACATCTAAATGAATGAAATCATATCCAATGTGAAGATTAATATGAATAAACACCTCTCATAGAGACTTGGGGTAAAATATGGGGTTTTGGTGAAAATCTGGACGGTTAAACTTCATCCTTTTTCACATTACTCAGAAGCATTTTCAAAAAATCAGTGACGTCAAACGTGCACGTGTCGTTCCAAAATTGTCCGATCAGCCGTTCGCCAACGGTCATGCGGAGGTTAGCCGTTTAACCAATCAGTGAGCTCCGCTGGTCTTGCGACGATACACATAACTGCGATTCGCAGTTTGAGCAAAATTGAAACTCACGGAAAGAACAACATTCTGGTAACATGTGCGTTTATTGTTTTTCTCCAAATTCATGACGTATGGATCTCAAACTTTCAATACACCATTTGTAAGTACTAAACTACCATTTGGTATTGATAATGAAGGGAAGTAATGGACTTGCACATCCCTGACACAATCTTTAAGGCCATCGCACACTACACGATTTCGGTCGCACGACTTATCGAAATAAAAAAAACGCTTATATTTCGTACACGCTGATTTATTTCAGTTCCAAGTCGGTCAGTCGTGCGACCGAAAATCGCGTAGTGTGCGGTGGCCTTTACAGTACACGTCAATCACCAATACCATCCACAGTTCAGCAAACAATATTCAATATCAGCTTCTTTAAGCAAAGTACAGGAAGTACGTCATAATTTTCGAGATCACACTCAACACGAGGCTTGATTTCAAGTACGGTGTTCTAGCTGGCTGTTGTTTCAACACCACCACCGAATATCAACGCCGCTCCTGAAATCACCCAGAATTCATTCGTGTACCGTAAATATTGAAATCTTGATATTTACTAATCTCTACCGAATAAAAAAAAGTCAGTAAAATCTGAGGCGGTTGAAATCAACATGAAGTCAACTGGTGTTAATGTAGACAACTTATTGCTGATCTATTACCAACTTTATTCAGACATAAAGAAAACCTTAGTGATTACCAGGAATAACATTTTGCAAGGAATTTTACAACTGAATATTGAGGCCAGTGTAAAAGTAGTTTTGGTCGATCAGACAAGTCTTTCCTCAATCTTAACTCTTAAATGCCAGAGGATTTAATCCTCTATGGACTTTATGTGTATTATTTGGTGCAGATCTGCGGCTTCGGCCGTTAAGAGTTAAATCAAATATGGTATTATGAGGCAGACATCAGAGGACAACATCAAACCTATGTAAAATGTTTACAAATTAAATATTGTGATGTTTAGATGATCAACGAGCAGACATGCCTATAGCAAAAATGCCCCCCCCCCTAAAAGCCACAGGCTAACATTGTGGAGCTTCAATTTTAAAAATTGTCAAACATTAATATGTGAGCTACATAGTAGTGTTCAAGTGGACAAATAAACACCCTAAAATACAAAAGTTTGGAAAGTTATGCTGCCACTGGCAAGATATGCATAAATAAACAATTTGTACTCGGGTGGAGGATGAAATAGCCTAGATTCGCACACATTAAGTGTATGGGAGGAAATACGGTAGGTAGGTGCGATCTGGTCAATTTGAGTGCTTGTAGATTTTCACTTTTTTAAAGCGCTAAATTATCATTTTGAAATACATTTTTTTTCAGGGCCTCATTTTTAGACCTTATAAAAGACAATTGGAGTATGGAGGATTATGTAGCTCACAGTTTTTTAAACTATATGGCCAATGTTACCCTGTGGCTTTAACATATTTTTGAATGAATTTCTGAAAAGGTGAAACGTTCCAGAGTATGTGATGTCAGGTCATTGATTGATGATATACATGAATAGGTCTATCTAAAACGATTAATGAAATAATTTAATTTTCACTATTCTCTTGAAAATTACACACTGACTTTAATGCAACACTAAACTGGAATGTAAATCTACATTGCAATTAAATTTAGCGTCTCGACGTATTAATATATCCTTTTGTTATTATCTGGTATTAGTACATTCATTTATTAGGAATATAAATGTATTTGCATTCAATTAATTGTTTTATCCCAAATAAACTGAAATGAAATATGCTTTCCAAATTACATATTAAATTACAAATTAAATACCGTTCATTGTGTTCGATTTAAAAGCCTTAACTAAGCAGAGACATCGTGTGTTGACCATACCACTCGTTTGGTAATCTTTCACCATGTTCACCGCGACTTGTCATTTATTATTTTCATATTAGTATCAGCTGCTATTATAAATGAATTCGGTTTTAAAGGAATCGTATCGTTTCCAATTTAAAAAAAAAATCTGAACTACATGATTCCCCATGCTACCAGTGTCCCTGATAAGGTCTAAAAATAAAGCCCTGAAAACTGCAGTTCAAAATGATCAATGAGTGAGCGACCATTCGAGTTTTCCCCATGGACTGCTGTATTGTATAATTTTTGTCAGCTGACAATAATTAACGTGGCAATTTTTATCTGTACACATTTTACGAGTGAAAGCATAACTGTCTAAAATGTTGTGTTCGAGGGTGTTTATTTGTCCATTCAAGCACTGTCAAATATGTCATATAGCAAAGTTTGACTTTTTTTAAATAGGGCTTTCAACAATAATGTCTTTAAGATACGGTACAGTCCGTTTCCAGAAATACTGATAAGTCGAAAAGTACACGTTTAATAATTATATTAAACTTATTTACAACGTAGTTGCATTTGCTTCATTTGGTGGTGTCAAACTATAGATTTTTTCAAATTTTGCTCCAGTGTCGGCTCGTATATGTCTAGATTGCATAATTATTATTGTTTGCCACTTTTCAAACAAAGAATTCCTTAGAAAGTGTGACTATGATTATGTTAATGGTGCAACGAGTCCAACGAATGGATTTCATAGATTATAAATTCATATTATATTGTTTGTATTCAAAATAAGAAACGTAAATTACATCAATGTCTGGAAATAAATCATCACAGCTCAACGTTGGACAACAATGACAATTGTACACATTGATAAAAGCAGGCGACTTCGCCTCATGTCATCGCAAATATCAAGCATAACTTTGACATATAAAACAAGTTAGATGGGATAAAGTGTATCACAAAGAACGAATATTTAAAAAAAGGCCATAACCTTTTTTTTTCACAATGTAATACCTACAATACAAATGGCATGCACAGTAAAAAAAAAAAAAAAAAAAAAAAACAACTGCTTAAAGTATTTTGAACAACTGCTTACCGTTGTTCAAGCCTGTCACTCTAACAACATTGTTTAAATTCTTAAACAACCATGATTATGGAATCCGTCTTTTAAACAATATTGTTTAAAATTTGAACAGCGTTGTTTAAATCTGAACAAATATTGTTTAATATGCGCGCTGAATTAATTCTGAGGAAATAATAATGACGATTG
>JZLH01S0502219.1:0-13205 GCA_001188425.1 Eucidaris tribuloides
ATCTACGTCAGTTTAGAACCTTTTGCCCGTCACCAGAAGCCCAAAATATCGCTTACCGCCCGGAAAAAACGTAAGATTGCGCGCGCTATGCGCGCGTAGTGAATGCGGCACTTTTAAATCACTTATAACTTCTAGAATTAACG
Source organism: Eucidaris tribuloides (assembly GCA_001188425.1). NCBI lineage: Eukaryota > Metazoa > Echinodermata > Echinoidea > Cidaroida > Cidaridae > Eucidaris > Eucidaris tribuloides. Next base: position 144 of record JZLH01S0502219.1, read on the forward strand.
GTTGACCCTTCTTTTTATTGTTTTCTGGTAGACTATGCATGCGTTAGATTAGAATTTCAGGAATTTCTTACTGCAAGTGTTGTAGACGGTCGCTATGACTCACAAGAAAATTGTATTTTACGGCATATTCATGACTGGAGTCGAGTAGATAACCATACTGACACAGTAGATGTTAGGTCAAAGGTCATCATGAAGCTAATACGTTACCGGTCGCGGGTTGCGACTGAGCACGTACGCGCACATCGAATTTTAATAATGCTTCATGGAGAATTTAACGTGCGTATGCAGGGCATGTTTCAGCAAGTTAATGGTACTGGTATAAATTGTTTGGTTACATGTGCTTAGAATTTAATGATCGGGAGCGTTTACGCGGGATCACAATTCGTCTGCATGACTGATTAATAGGTCTAGTTCATGTTTCTTTCTGTTTACTTTTGTTCATACGATATCTCAAGATGATACAGCATTAGTCTTTGTAATTTCGGCGATAATTATGTCCATGTCAATACCTCAAAAATAGGTAGCTTGTCAATGCCATAGACCTCTTGTGACGTCATTCTATGCTATTTGTGAAAAACTTCTTAGAGTTACCTATACTTTGCAATTATCCTTCGAGACGGCCGGTCGAATAAAAACAACCAATTGGCAAGGGTCAATTTCAGGTCAGTGCGGTCATAATTTGGTCCAAACCCCTGCGCGCCACAGCGTTTCACATGGGGTAGCGGGGCGCGTAAAAAAATAAAAATGCTCCAAAATGACGTTCTTATTAACGATTACTATCTGTTTGTTCAAGTCAATTGGAGGATTTTAGTGCGATGCGCGTACGCGCGCGATTTTTTGCGCGCACCGCTTTCCCGACCAAATACCGTCATTTTTCACCTGTTTTGGATGTCTGAATGAAATTCTGAATCCAACTAGAACCTTTGGGTCGACAGCAATCCCAAATATTGCCTACGCCCCAAAAAACTTAAAATGCGCGCGATTAGCAGCGCGGAGTGATATGCTGAATTTTTAAATCATCATAACTCTCTGGAAATTAACGGTGACCTACTTTTTATTGGGTTATTCTGATGACAATGATCAGTAGATAATTTCGAAGGCATAGTTTCGTCTGCAAAGTGTTTTGTGCGTATCTATTGACGTCCAAAGAAATGTTATTTCGGGCATATTTCATGACTGATAGAGTTACATAACCAAACGCTGTACATAGTATACTTTAGGTCAAAGGTCATCTCTGATGCTAATCATATCTGTGCGGGTGTCACGACGAACGCGTACGCCCGCGTTAAATTTTAATTCTTAAGTTAGTCCTTACTCTCTGGAATTAACGATGGCCCCTACTTTGTATTGCTTATTCTAATAGCCTATCATGCGGAGATACGATTCCGTACATTCCTTTGCATACCAAACTGTTGTGACGTCATCTATTACGTCATAAAGAAAAATTGTTTTTCGTCCATATCTCATGACAGGAGTAGAGTAATATAACCAAACCTGGTACACAGTTACTTCAGGTCAAAGGTCATCCCTGGTGCTACTTATAAAAGCGTGCGCGTCGGGACGAACGCGTACGCGCACGTTTTTTTCGTGCGCACCCCTTTCCGGACAGAATAACATACTTTTTTCGATGGTTTTGGATGTCTAACTGAATTCTACGTCATTTAGAACCATTTCCCATCTACCAGAATCCAAAATATTGCTTACACGTCCGAAAAACGTAAATGCACGCGCATGCGCGCGTAGTGAATGACGACCATTTTTAAATCACTCATAACTCCTTAGAATTAACGGTGACCCATACTTTTCATTGCATATTCTGATAGCCGATGGCGCGTAGATAACTTTTGAGGTATCACTTTCTATGCCAATCTGTTGTGACGTCATCTATGACGTCACAAAGAAAAATCGTATTTTGCGCATGGAGTGGAATATGATAACCAAACTTGGAACACGGAGGTCAAAGGTCATCACTTGTGCTTACCTTGACCGCGCGCACGTCACGACGATCGCGTACGCGCACGTTGAATTTCAGATTAAGGTTGGGGAGAGAAATTAAGGTGAAAAGGGACAGTTTTGAGCAAGCATTGATACGTTGTGTATGTTGTTCGGTACATGCCCTGGAAATCTTATGATCGGCGCGGTTACGCGGATCACCAATTCGTCTCAGTGACGAATTGGTGATCCGCGTAAACGCAGATCACCCTACAGTTTGTACGAAATTTTTTTCTATGTTTGTTTCTTTATTGGTGATCCGCGTAACCGCGGATCACCATAGATTTCGTCAGAATCTTCTTCTTCTTCTTTATTCTTGTTTCTTTCTGGTCACTTTTTGTTCAGACGATATCTCAAGAACGATGACAGCAATAGTCTTGTAACTTATCATAGTTATGTCCCATGTCAATGCCTCGGCATGGTAATCTTGTCAATGTCATAGACTATCTATGACGTCACTTATGACGTCATTTGTAAACGAGCTAGAGTTAACCTATATTTGCAATATCTCGAGCTGGCGGTCGAATAAAACAACTAAACTTGGCAAGGGTCAAGTTCAGGTCATGGGTATATCTCTCTTTGGTCTAAACCACTTGCGTGCACGCGTCTCCACATGCGTGTACGGGCGCGTCAAAAAATAAAAATGCTCCAACTGACTTCTTATTAATGGTACTATATGTTTCAGGTCATATGGAGCATTTTTTTCGCGCGCACCCCATTCCCGACCGAAAAACGTGTTTTTTTTCGATGGATTTAGATGTCTGACTGAATTCTACATCGTTTAGAAACCTTTCCCGACCATCAGGACCCAAAATATTGCTTATATACCCCAAAAATATAAATGCGCGCGCATTGCGCGCGTAGTGAAAGATGGGCATATTTAAATCGCTGATATCTCTGTAGAATTAACGGTGACCCCTACTTTTTATTGCTTATTCTGATAGCCTATGATGTGTAGATAAGGTTTCATATATCACTTTCTATGACAAATTCTTCTGACGTCATCTATGACGTCACAAAGAAAAATCGTGTTTTGCGCATATCTCATCACTGGAGTAGAGTGTGATAACTTAACTTGGTACACAGTAACTTCAGGTCACAGGTCATCACTGGTGCTAAGCATATGCGTGCGGGAGTCACGACGAACGCGTACGCGAACGTCGAAATATAAAGTAATTTTTGACAGAGAAGTTAAGGTGAAAAGGGACAGCTTCGAACAAGTTATGATACGCCGTATAGACTGTCACAATCTCTTAAGATCTACTGATCAGAGCGAATACGCGGATCACCAATTCGTCTTAGTGACGAATTAAAATCTAGTTTATTTGTGTTTCTTTCTGACATTTTTGTGCACACGATATCTCAAGAACTACCAAAGGAAAAGTCTTGTAACTTAGCATAGTTAAGTCCCATGTCAATACCTCGGCATGGTAGTCTTGTCAATGTCTCTGACGTCATCAATGACGTCATAAGCCAAAAGCTAGTCCTAACCTATATTTGCAATATCTCAAGCCGGCGGTGGAATAAAACAACCAAATTTGGCAGAGGTAAAGTTAAGGTCAAGGGTCAACTTTTTCAACTAACCACGTGTGTGCGCATGCCTCGACGCGCGAGTACGGGCGCGTCAAAATTTTAAAATGCTCCGAATGACTTTTTGGTAATAGTACTATATGTTTCAGGTCATTTGGAGCGTTTTGGTGCGCGCGCGTACGCGCGCGTTTTTTCGCGCGCACCCCTTTTCCGACTAAAAAAACCGTCGTTTTTTTCGATGGTTTTAGATGTCTGACCGAAACCTCCATCAATTAGAACCCTTTGCCGACCAGCAGGACTCAAAATATCGCTTACAAGTCCAAAAAAATGAAATGCGCGCGCATGCGCGCGTAGTGATTGGCGGCATTTAAAAATCACTCATAACTCTCTAGAATTAACGGTGACCCCTACTTTTTATTGTTTATTCTGATAGACTATGATGCGTAGATAGCATTTCAGGCATCGTTTTTGTGACGTCATCTATGACGTCACAAAGAAAAATCGTATTTTGCACATGTCTCATGACTGGAGTCGAGTAACATCACCAAACCTGGTACACAGGTCAAAGGTCATCATGCGTGCTAATCTTATGCGTGCGGGCGCACGGCGAACGCGTACGCGTACGTTTAAAATTAAGTCCTAAATCAGTCATTCTTTCTCTAGAATAAACGATGACCCCTACCTTGTATTGCTCATTCTGATAGCCTATGATCCGTAGATAACACATCAGGCACTACTTTGCATGCCGAATACTTGTGGCGTCATCTATGACGTCACAAAGAAAAATCGTATTTCGCGCATATCTCATGAATGAGGCCAAAAGTCATCACTGGTGCTAATCAGAACCGTCCGTGCGTCGCGACGAACGCGTACGTGCGCGTCGAATTTTCAAATAATGTTTGATAGACAATTTCAGGTGATGAGTTACATATTTCATCATGCAATGATAATTGATATACATTGTTTGTCAAATTTTCTTTAAATTTAATGATCGGAGCGGTTACGCGGATCACCAATTCGTCTTCGTGACGAATTAAAATCTAGTTTATGTTTTTTTTTTTAGACATAGACAGATTGAACGAGAGTAAATATTAAAGTAGAAGACATTATTTCAAGACAAAACTTTAAATTTAAAAGTTAGTTTAAAGTCATGAATCTATTATTGTCACAAACACGAAAGTTCTTAATGCCCAAGTTTAGTTTGGGGGATTTTTTTTATTTGAAAGCTTTATGCCCAAAGGTCATATCACGCCAATAACAGATTCTGAATTTCTTCCTTTTTATTAATTAATGAAAAATCTCGGGGGGGGGGACCTTCGAGATTTTCGACTATATATCACATTATAGCATAAGGTTTTAAGGTTATATGAGTTATACCTCATCAAAAGAGCAAAGTCTGCTCTTTAAAACCCTCCTATAGAACCCTCCACAACAGAGTTTTCCGTCACAAGGCATAGAGATGGAAATTACTTTGGAACAAGTCAACTTCTGAATACCAAATATTCACAGTAGGATCCTTGCTCGATTTACATGATTCTATAATAGATTTACATGATTCTATAATAGGTTTACTCCAAATTGAGGACTATCCCCAATCATGCCATTTACCTTAGGTGTGTGTTTCGCATATCATGTGTTCCTTGTGACTACAAATGCACCGACTCGGACGTGACTTCAAGTGTACAGAGCAAAATTATTCACACAATAAATCAATTAGAGGACGTTTGCGATTCTGACATTACATTATTTCTACAATTGATTATTCCTTTAGCGAAAATTGTATATTTAGGTATAATATGAAAAAAAAATGCAGATCTTTCAGCGATAGCACTTACATCGCAACAGCCAATGTGGCAAGGTACAAAATATTTTTGTTTACACGGAAAAAGATCTGACAAACAAACGAACTCATAAATTGCAATAGTCTAGAATTATATCAAGATGGCTTCTGAGATTAACGAACTTGTTTCCAGTACCTTTCAAGTCATTATACAATGTTTACATGAATTTGGTAGCAAAGCAATTGTGAAAGACAGATTGTGCATCATATCAGATAGCATCGAAAGAGTTTGATAAAAGCTCGATTTGAGGAAATTTCCCCGAATCGTTATATATTACAAAGCCTATTGCTAATTCTTTGTCCCCTCCAGCTATCCTATAAACTATTAGAAGGTATGCTTCTATGCAGAGGAATCACATTTTCGGGTTGTCTTTCCTTCCGTTTTTCTGTCTGTTCTTCCCTTACTAGTCATCTTCGCCGCAATAATTCACGAACAATTGCTTGGATTTGTTTATAAAGTCAAGACAGTATGCACCATGGTGTAATTATGAATTGATCAGATTTCTGACCTAAACAAGTTAAAGGCAAAAGGTCACAGGACTTTGGCTCTCTGCTGCGATAACTAAAAAACAGCTTTTCGGATTCGTACCTCTGACAGGTCAAGCATGCCGTATGAGGTACCAATGAACTGATTAGATTTCAAAGCTTAAAGACCAAATGTCATAAGGGCATTTTTATGTCTGATCTGATATGATCACGTTGCTTTGGTAACCTTAGAATTTCTGAAAAGGGTTGGTCGCATTCGTGCATGCGGCTTTTCACTTTAAACCAATTCGGGTGGGCGTGGAGACTGCGGAGGCATACCCATCGACTGCCAACGACACACTGTCCCTTTTCTTAACGGTGCCGATGGTTTGAATATTTACTAGTATCACGCATGAAAGCTTATCTTTCATAATATTTACATTATTATTTGTCTCTGTTAATGTTATTTGGATTGTCTTAAATGGTAAGTGTAAGGTGAATCATTAACTTCGTCTTAGCTGAGCTACCCCACTTTTCTTTTGCTGACGTAAGCAACATAGCAAACTTGTATCTTTTGAAATAATATTTTCAGTCCCATGGCAAGATTTTTGTTTACCTCAAATCAGTACAAGAATATTATGAAAGACTTGTGTATACAGTAATCTCCAGCATCGGAACAAAAAAGGTTATTACGTTCAGATAATGATCAGGTTTTGGGCACCAGATTTTCTGAGGGTGCTATAGCATTCCTAAATTGAAAAATATATTGATAGGTCAATGGTGTGTGTGTGCACGCGCGCGCGCGCGCGCGTGTGTGTGTGTGTGTGTGTGTGTGTGGTGTGTGCGCGCGTGTGGTTGTGTGTCTGTACACGCTCACACACCGAAAAACATAGTAGTAGTGTAGTGTGTGTGTGTGTGTGTGTGTGTGTGTGTGTGTGTGTGTGTGTGTGTGTGTGTGTGTGTGTGTGTGTGTGTGCGAATGTGTATGTGTATGAGTGTATGTTGTGTGTGTAATTGGGTGTCTTAGTGGGTCGTACTTTAGTCACCGAAATTTCAGAAGGAAACCGGGCCTCAGGAGATTTCCTTAAGAAGATGTTTTCCAAACTATGCTGGAAATGCATTATATCCAATCTTTAGATAGGTAATGTGCACTAATGTCATGGGATTTTACAGAGTTAACGTCTTTCTTCTTATTAAAGGCAGTTAATCTCCTTCGCAAACATCCCGCAGACCAGGAAAAGATAACCCATGCCCTTAGGCTATTGATGAAGGGCAAGTCTGTGAAATCTGGGGGTCAGTAATTACCTAGAATTTGAAAAATGCGAAAGGAAAACAATAGCTGTTTAGTGTAAGTTCTATGGTAGGAATTTTTCTCTCGCGAGAAAACTGGTTTTCTAGCTCCAATATTTTGCTAAAGATTCCCAGATGGCATTTTCTTCTGAATGCCATTTTATTTACACAATGTTAATTTTCAGGCATGCAAAAGAGATGCCCTGCCTTCAAGCGTTTACATTTAATGTCCCCATTCTTCGATAATATTTGATATGAGACTGTACGTGACTATACGACCGCTTTTTTTTTAACTGGAACTACTAGTAGGAAATTTAGCTTCACGTTCGGCCGTGCTAGGAAACGGGGCTCACAATAATTTGCTGTTTTTATTCATTTTATTTCACCCCATTCAGTTGGATTTCATTTTTATCCTACCTGTGGGGAGGAGGCCATAAATTTTCAGTCAATAAATTGAACAAGTTCAAACAAAATTTCGACAATTCCTGCGCGTTCTGAGTAGATTACAACACGAAGAGCAATGTCGCGAGATGACGTGATATTGGACATTTATTTTTGTAAACAAAACTTTGACCTCTAACCAACCTCGACCCTCCCCCCCCCCCCGGGATTTTGGATCCACTCATAATCTCATGAGGCATATTATAAACATAAAAAGTCCAATTAAATGGCGGTGAATGATTGTGAGAAGAAAAAAAATGTAATAACCTAATGAGTATAAAACGTCGTGCGCATGGCATAATGTCGTTAGAAATCGTGCGCATGGCAAAATGTCGTTAGCAAGTGTTCAAAGCAGAATGTCGTTGACAGTAAATTGCTTGTAACATTACATCCATTGGCTTATTTCACATGAAATCAAACTATTGTGATCTTTTAGGTCCTTTTTATAAGTATGCTTGGCAGAAATATGGAATAAGGTGTTTTTTGTCAAGTTAGAGACAATTTACTGTTAACGACATTCTGCTTTGAACACTTGCTAACGACATTATGCCATGCGCACGACGATTAAACATAAACCAGTATACACTGATTATACACTGAGTGTGTATTCAGACAAAAACGATTTGTCTTATTGTTTGTTTGTTTTTTTTTACCAGAGGTGAAACGAACATTGATTCATCAGTTTGGGATTAATTCCCGGCCCTGATAGAAATTGATTCCATAGAAAACTACACAACCATTTTTACAGTCAAAACATTTTCTATTTGTACCACAAAATGGAAATTTATGACTATGAACCTTTCACAGCAGAAACTTCAAAGGTGTTCTTGATTCTAGGACCACTTCAAATTTTATCATTTTCATTTTAATATGCTGTCTTTATTAATGATATGTGGTAGAATCTAACAATGCCTTTTGTCAATCCAGAGGACTACTAGCCGGTGTCCGGTGTAGACAGAGGAAACGATTATGATGATTTGGAAAGATATCCAACAAACCCAAAATGCCAATTTGTAACTCTGATGCGGTCTCTGAAGGAAGACCACATCCGCCTCACTGTTTCAAGAAGATAGGAGACATTTTCTTCTTGGACGGGTGTTGTCTTTTTTCTGAGACCGTTTCAGAGCAACATATTGACATTTTTTGTTTGTTGGAAGTCTTCCCGAACCATCAAAGCTTTTTTACGGGTAATATGAAACCGAATAACGATGCAACTGCGAATTCACACCTCACCCCTATCATGCCTATAGGTAGGCGAAAAACTGTTAACTTTACGTTCCAACCCCTCTGTCGTGGGTGTTCCCTCATTTAATAATCAATCCGCCTTAGAAAAGAAAGGGGAAAGATTTGTCATTGCATTCTTTTCAAATAATTTTTATTTTATAAGAATAATCTTCATTGGGACATGAATATAGGAAGACCCCTTCAACTCAAAATACATTCGTTATATTGTATGTTGCAATACTTTTTAGTAGGGAGAGTAGATGTCATTTTCTTCTACATATCCGTGCACATTACACAATGTCAACTTCTAATCTTGCAAAAACAACAGCCCACCCTTTCGGTCATAATAACTGCACTTCAGAAGATCTCACGTTATACTTGACCTCATTTACAAAATATCTATTTATTAAGTCAAAGTCAGATTTGACTCAAGATGACATGGCAAATAAAAGTTCGATAGCACATATTTCCTGCAAAGTGGACAGCACAATTAAAGTCAAGAATATGCCATCAAGTAAAATTAAATATAAAAACAATTCATTACGCGTTTACATTTTTTCTATAACGATGGCAAGAATAGAGTAACACAATCATGTTATTTCAGAAATTACTGTACATGTATAAATCACCCAAAAGGTGTCCATACTTTCTCATAATGCTTTTTATAACTGTACACATACATAATACAAAATGGAATGTTTAATTTGTTGTCGTTGCTTAACGACACGTTTTAATAGTAATTGATGGTCATTAGGGTGGGACTAAAAACACATTTTTCCTCTGATTGACTTGGAACTCTCAGAAAAATTTTCTTGGGTATAGATTATTATTACCCTAGATCGGAGGATGTTTCACCCATGCAGTAAATTTTGACGAAATTGCCCTATATAGGCCTAGAGCTCCGCATATTGAGAGAATATCGGGCTTTATGTGTTTTTGCCTAACTATCAATTTAAGTATGTGTACAACTTTCAATTCCAACACTTATACACACACAAAAAAATAAACCCACACTTACCTTTAAACTAACAGAGGAGCAGCGCCAGGGTAAAATCCGGGGGGGGGGGCAAAATGTAACAAAAAAAGTATATTTCATAAATTACATTGCGAAAAACCCGATTTTCTTTATTTTGGAAGTTTCAAGGGAGCTGCCCCCATGGTGTCCCTGTGGCGCCCCCATTACACCTGTACTGTTCTAACAGGATGCAGACGATATTTTACGTGTCCGCTCTAGGCATGAGACTTCTCGGGCGATATGAATACACATGAACAGATGAAGCCAGCCCGTAATGCACCTATGAGTAAAGGGAATTTTTTTCATGAATTACACCGCAAAACCTTATGATTTTCAGAATTTTGCAAATTTTCTGGGAGTGGGGGTGGCCGCCTATCTTCCCCATGTACCGCCCTCCCGGTTCTTACAGGACCTGGAGGATATCTTAGTTGTCCACTCTAGGCATTATATATCTTGGGCGATTATTGAAGGTATGAAGCACGGGTGTTTAATGCACCCCTTTTAAAATAAATTGAATGATGAAGCTAGTCTTAAAATGCGGCAAATGATTCCAAAATTTAAATTAATTCTAAGTTCGTCTTCTGGGTCCTCCGTCCTAAAATTCGAATGAATAACTGAAATCAACAGTGTGTAACAACATATGACAGCTACAGGCCTACATTTTCTAATAGAGTGCAACATTTGTAGATCCCTCTCCTTCCACCCTAGTTTGATGAGAATATTTTTACTGACCCCATTATTATATCTGAAGAAAGAAAACAAATGCACAATCTGGACTGTTTTTATCATTTAACTCTTGAAATGAACTTTACTGGCCCCCAAAACATAGGGTTATACACCAGAATAAGGCTAAGGATAAGAAATGGTTGCGTTGTGGTCAAAAATGTATTTAATTGGTTGAGGGTGGGGAAAAGATGCGACCATCTTGGATTTTTCTGTTTTTCATACAGGCATTAGAGATTTCACATTTTGTTCTTCCAAAATAGGTTCACTTCACATAATTTCATGAAACTAGGATGGAACGAGCGTGATCTAAAAAAAAAAATAAAAAAATAAAAAAATAAAAAAATAGCTGAGTAATAATAGAAAATATTTGGCTACCATATTGCTATTGGCATTAGTTCTATTGGTACTGCTTTCAATTTTTAGGGCAAAGGAGGATCCAGACACGAACCTGCATTGAATTGCAATTTGAGGAATTTTTATTCATTTCCACATTTAGCCATAGCTTATATGATTGCTTAATTTGTATCCATATCGCAGAAGTTCATGCTAGAAGAACGTTAGTAAATATCTCGGTGCTGTGAGAACACGGTAAGGTGTCATGGCGCCACAGGGGCCGGGGGCCGTAACGTGTCATGTTAGAGATGGGACAGAGCATAAATATTCCCAGGTAACTATCAGTTCACTCTTAACAGTTGTGTTCAGCGCTGCGCCAACGTCGTTAGGTCAAATTTTTACCGGTCAGCCAGCGAACGAATAGTTGTCGGGGGTTGCGTCGAATTATCTACAATTGTCCCTGTTACTTTACTGTCGGTGGTTTGGTGGATTTTCCTGCTGATCATCCTCTCGGGGGCAGCACCTGCCCTTGCTTCGCGCTCATACCGCCATTGACAGGGGCACGGGGCGAGGGGTCAGAGGGACAGCTCCTTCCTTTAAATTTCAAAAAATACAAAAATTCGGGCTTTTTCGCAGTGTAATTGATGAAATGTAGGCTAATTGTCATTTTCACCCCCCCCCCTCTTCCGGGATTTTACTCTGCGCTTGCCCTCTATTGATAATTAGACAGTTCAAGGAACTTGTGGATTCTAGTTTTGTTTTATAAGGTCGTGAAATGAATGTTACGTCAACATGTTCATTGAGGGTAAGTTAATAGGCAAAACACGTCAAGCCATAATGCCTCTCATACTGAGCTTTAGGGCAATACCTCTGGTCAAATTGATGCCGGCGTGTGTATAACATCCTCCGATTTCTTCGTATATCTGTAGGGTAGTAAGTTACTAGCCTGGGACCGGGAACAAATACCACGGGTTGCTGCGGGTTATAGATTTAGCTATATTTATAGACGATGTTTGAGACGTTAATTGAGTGTGATATGCATTATTGTAGTGTTGCATTATGATCGATATTTGTCCACTGCTGTAGTTTTTTGTGATTTTTTGATTTCCCTGAACTGCAGGTTCATATTCATCTGTTAAAAAATTTATTGATGGACTTTTTGGAAGTTATTGTGATACTGTTTTAATAGATTGTATATATTTGGATTTTTTTGGTGAGGGAAGAACATGTTTTTTTTTTTGATTTGCTTTGAAATACCCTATACCTTGTCTAATTCTTGGAACGGTATAGCTGTATCTTCCGATGATCTCGATCATACGCACAGGTCGTATCCGTACCCGTACCTCTTAGATCTGCGCTACAATATCCTTGGCTCCGTACAGCAAGGTCCATATCCGTACTGTACTTTGTCTCGTACCTGCTACGCGCTGTTACCTACCGTACCTACTGTTCGTTACCTGTACCTGCTGGGTGGTGCCGTAGGCTTAGCATACAAGTTCATGTAGGCTACGCCGTCCCTCTTGTCTCGCAGTACCTGTAATCAACGTGGCGCGTACCTACCTTTACCCACAGGTATCCATACCTGTGTACATCTCGTCTCGTCCCCGTACGCGCTGTTCGGTACCCATATACCGACAGGGTCGTACCCATACACGTTTTCCTCTTCTTGTACCTGTGCATAACATTACCCTTTTTCGTGTACCCATAATTTTTCATATCTATACCTTGCGGCAACCCAGGTCAACGGACTCTTAGCCGGTAATCGTACGATCCCGGTAAGATCGATCGTGCTTCGATCGTGCTTTGCGGAAAACGCAACCCAATAGAAACACACCGCTCTGCACTATTAGCCGGTTAAATTTTATCCGCATAAATATGGTATGCTCAATAGAAACACACGCTGTATAACCAGTGCGACATTACATGTACAACTCGTGCCGAGAGATAAAACATACTTTCCAATGTGTCAGACTGATCGATCACCGGAGTCAAATCTGGCTGGCAAGGCTGCCACTCGAAGGGAAAATCCCTACCGTAGGGAATTCCAGCCAACCGTAGGGAGTAGGGAATCCCTACGTGGAAAATGACCTTCCGCAGGGCAGGCGCGGTTCTAGAGCAAAAGTTTTAGGGGGGCTACAGGGGGGCTTGATGGAAAGATGCGAGGGAGCGAAGCGACCGAGCGGGGGGAGGGTGTGGGAGGGGGGGA
>JZLH01S0502363.1:1582-14506 GCA_001188425.1 Eucidaris tribuloides
ATACAATACCCCCCTTTCCTGCCCCTTGTTTCCCCCACCTTCTCCTTACCGATTGCAAACAGTACTGGCACTAACGAGGGATTCTGCCTTAACCTCGTCCTGGGTGATTGCAAGATGGACCTCTGTTCAGGTAGTAGGTGATACTTCATGGCTTCTATCAGTAGGTCTTTACATCCATTGCACTGCTGAACGAAGGGGTGTGTCTCCACATGATTGACAAGGAAATCCCGGTTCATGAGTGGGAGGCGGACATGTCTTAATATCTGAGACAAGGGGAATAAGGCGCAGAAAAAGAGAGTTGAAATGTTAATTTCCAGTTGACCCACACCCTCCAAGTACCATTGGAACAAAAACTCCATGGATTTCAGATGTGATATTTTGAGTGTGATACTGGTAGGGTTAAAGGCAACATTTAACAAGATTTCCAGTTTTAAAGGAATCTCAATTCACTTGGGAGGCAGACATGTCTTAATATCTGAAGCAAGTGGAATAAATCACAGAAAAGGAAAACTGAACAAGTGATTTCACGTTAAAGGCAGTGTATACTGCAGTTTTGTAACAAGAATACATTTTTTATGTGATTTTTTTTTTAGATATCATCTATGCCTTAGAATCACAAGTTCTTAATCTTTTCTATTTTCTGGAAATTGAAAAATAAAAAAGTTACAGAGCACCACACATTTTGCAGTGGAATTGTACAAAGTGATATCTGCTACTTGATAAGAATTACAAAATGTTATTCTAAGAAAAAAATAAGGTTTGATATTACTTTCTGATGTCTGTCATGATGATACCATTGGTATTGTGACAAATTTGGTGACAAATTTATCTGATCAATCAAAACTATACTTTGTTTTGAAGGTTTTAAAGGACCAGGAGTATTATTAATTATACAACTTATGCTAGAAAATGATGATATTATACATTAAACCTTTCCATGGACAAAGCCATTGATCAACACTTATTTAGTACACCACGGTAGGACCTGGAATACACAGCATTTTTCAGGGTGTTTATTTCACCTTTTTGTCATTTTTTTCTTTATTTCAATTGATGAACTAGAGCAGTACTAGCAACTTTTTTCTGTCAAAACTTTATCTAAGGGTCAGCACAACGTTAGTATGGTAGCCAGAGGCCCGGGGGGGGGGGTCACTGGACTTACAAAGTGATTACCTATGTGCCGCACCGAAATCGAAAATCGGGGCTCTGGTACGTGGCTGGAGCGAAAATGGGGGTCCCTGAACTGGAGCTAAGGCTTCAGAAAACTCAAATGCTATGGCTCTGGAAACTGCACCGCGACGAAGTTCCGGGCGCGCTGTGGTGCGCCGTGCTGAAATGGCAATGCTCCTGGCTCGCCGGCTGCTTTGCGGCGGCGCCGAGCGAAAAATCAGAAGCGGAACGGCAAATTTGGGGGTCTCTTGAACTGGAAAAATCAAATATTTTCTGTGACTTCTGAAATTGAGATGCTCCCTATGATACCTATGTGCCGACCGAAATCGAAAATCGGGGCTCTGGTACGGGCTTGAGCGAAAATATGGGGGTCCCCTGAACTGGAGCTAGGCTCTCAGAAAACCTCAAATGCTATGCTCTGGAAACTGCAACCGCGCACGAAGTTCCGGCTGCGCTGTTGGTGCGCCGTGCTGAAATGGCAATGCTCTGGCTCGGCCGCGCTGCTTTGCGGCGCGGCCAAGCGAAAAATCAGAAGCGGAACGGCAAATTTGGGGGTCTCTTCAACTGGAAAAATCAAATATTTTCTGTGACTTCTGAAATTGAGATGCTCTGGAACGGAAATTTGGGCTGAAAATGGGGGTCTCTAAGCGGGACATACATATCACACAATTACTACTAAGTCCCGAACCCCCCCCCCCCCCCCCCGGGGCCCAGAGGCTGTGTATCAAATGAGCTATACACAGTTCTTGACGATATATCACCTCATGTCATGATAGATTATTATCTAAATGGGGGGGTTTCAAGCGCCGTGACATTATCGCGTATCCAGCGCGCAAAGGAATGCGCGTATACGCGCTGCCGTGAAACGTGTGTGTGTGATATCGAAAATATCATACGTTGTCGAAAAAATATCACATACATCCGGGTACTTTTGCATTGGTTTACGAGTTAATTAAGCTTTCCACCCGGGCTTTCCACACAAATAATGTACTAAAAATTTAACAATTTTTTTTGAAAATCACCGTATATAGGCCTATTGTTCTTTTGTATAATGTGCTGGCTTTGCTTAATTTACTACATTATAGAGGAAGATGTGATTTCTGTTGAATACGAAGAATTAAATGTTGTCACACGTAGAATAAATCTGAGCGGGCAGTGCATGGTTGCCATTGAAAGACTCGATGATTTGTACAGAATTTTATCAAATTTTAATTTTGATAATTTTCTAGTGTTTAGATAATAATGATAATATTGGATGGCTTATTTTCGGTGGACACAGAAAATATTGTACTCCTTATGAAAATATCGGACTCGTCTGCGACTCGACCGATATTTGTCACAAGTCGTACAATATTTTCTTGTGTCCACCTCAAAGCCATACAATATTATATAAATATTACTTCCACAATATATTTGCAACTTGTTTACTGATTTTTCCATCTCAACAAAAATCATTATACTGTACGCTTTCACCAAACTATAAACTGTATGCACCATTACTTACCTGACTAATTTTGTTTTTCCTCTCTTGTTCTGCAAAGTTGATCCAGTGGATGACAGCATTAAATACTTCTTCTTCTGAAGTGACATTCAACTGTTCACTTGATATCATTTGTTCAACCTGCATATTGTGAGTAAATGGTGGGCAAGGGGTTAAGGGAGATATGTACATAAACACACATCAATGTTCTTTTGTTACTGGTGTGCAGGTATGTACACCATCACACAATGGTACTATACTAGAACCAGCCAAAAGCAGAGTTGTAATGGCTCAACTTGATTTGAACCACTAGATTGACTCCATTTGATTTGATAATTGTTAGTGACTTACTCGACTTCTGACTCAATAACTTGATGGCTCAACACCATTTAGAATTTGACTTTTCAGTTACTACTTTCAATTTATTTTGGTAGAGAAGCATTACTAATATATTTATTTTATTTATACAGTTAAGTTTTACCAGATAAAAATCATATTCTACATATATCAAGACTTGCCTGCTGTGATGACACAGATTTTAGCAGAGTTCCCATTTTCATTGTCTCTGATAAGGTCTAATAATGTAGCACTGAATAAAATTGTACTTCAAAACTATCATTTAGTGCATTAAAAATGTGAAAGTCTATGAGTACTTGGTGTTGACATGCTCAGTTTCCACCATAAACTGCAGTGTTACCAACAAATAATCAATTAATTCATAAGCGAGTGTCATCCATAGTCTAATCAAAGTCTAATGGTCACCATAATTCCACTAAGTAAAACCAAGACCATTAATAGCCTAGAATTTGAAAAGTGTGCAATAAAATACTGTTCAGTGTTCTTTCTAGGTTAGGAATTTTTGCCTCTATAGTAGACAATAGTTTTAATCAAAGTCTAACAGACACTATAATTCCACTAAGTAAAACCAAGTTTCTAGTTCCTATACTTTGTTAAAGGGTCTTAGATGGTATTTTCATCTATATACCAGTGTATTAAGATTTAGGCGTGCTAAAGGACGCCCTGGCTTTAAGGAAACTCAGAGTCAACCAACCTCGTGTGCAGGTAGTTGTAAAAACTCCTCCGTGTTGACCACATGACTAAAGTTCTGTAGAGCGTATTGACGAGAGGACTGCTCCAAATCATAGCAGCCATGGGTGTCGGCAAACCGTCGGATGCCCAGGCAGTTGGTGGGGTCGAGCTGGCCTACCAGGAACTTACAACAAGCATCTCGGACACTCTCCATTTGAAGAAGGCTGGCGGCTGGCAGAAGAGCCTAGATGGGTGTCAGGAAAATGGAAAATATAGGGTTGACAGGTTCAGAATTTTAGTTCTTGTAGTGTTGTTGATATTGTTATTACTTTTATTATTATTATCATTGTTATCCTTATCCTTATCCTTTAATCCCCATCCTTATTATTATTATTAGTAGTAGTAGTAGTAGTAGTAGTAGTAGTAGTAGTATTATCATTATTATTATTATTATTATTATTATTATTATTATTATTATTATTATTATTATCATTATTATTATTATTCTAATTGTTATTAGCGTTATAATTATCATTATTATTAAAGACACAACTTAACAATGACCACAGTTTAGAAAAATATGAACAATATAATGTCTTTGATAAGGTCTAATGATGAAGCTCTGAAAAAGATGGTCCTTCAAAATGAGTATTTTATGCTTTAAAAAAGTGAAAATCTATGAATACTCAAGAATTTGGGGAAAAACATCAAATATTTTCACTTCCTAATATGCCTATACCCAGTGAATAAAACATTATAAAAATGGCAAAAATATAGTCTCGCCAATTGCCCATCTTTAAACAAAATCCTGAAAGTATTTGATGCAATTATATGACGTATACATTATCTAATTCAGTGTTTGTTTCCAACTATTTATCACAAAAATCTAATTTGTTGCCACGACTACCTGTACATTCCTTTCTCCAATCATGATCTCTGCTGTGTATGCAAATGAAACAAGCTGCTCCACGGCATCCTGATCGATTTCATGCAGCGTGACCTCTGACCTGTGAGACTCTGACATATCATCTGTCAAGAAAAGAGACCAAATAAATTACACAATAATCTCAGTGAATTCACACAAGTTTATGTTTTTCATTCGTCGATTGGTACGTGTGGCACGGTGCTTCATTAGCTGACAGGGACAAATTTCCAAGTAAACCATTTACAATAACTGGAATTACATAATCTAGCTTACCCTTTTAAGTGATTTGTTCACACGTCATTACAGAGCCATGCCATGGCATCTTTAGCATTAATAGAAATTTATCAATCGAGTTCTGATCTTCTTAATCCTTCCAATCCTTACAATTGGAGATTATGTACCAGTGTACCAGAAGTTTGAGTGCCTAAGTTTTGACCAACATATATAGTCTTCACATAAAGCACTAATTCACAAGCACTATCTTGAGGTTGTTTTTCTCCCCTTTCCTGATAATGTCTAATGTGATGGACCAAACTCGTGAGCAGTGTTTTACAGACATAGATTTGCATTAGATATACAAGTAACCTGTTGGCTACCAATTGGAAATTTCAGAATCTCGGAGACAACAAGTTAAAAACAAATAGCAAATATATTTTGACTTTTGAGGTTTACTTTAAATATGATATATAAGAGGTTTGCTTTTAACAAGATTAAAATGGTAAAATTTAATACATTCTAGCACTTTTTTCAGTCATCTCTTAACACATGCAAGTCAACTTCAATTCATCTTACTCGTGAACATGGCATGAAAGTATGCACTGCAGGAGGCCAAGACAAGTCTGTGTGCCTGAATTTCACAATCCTCGACTCTTAACAGGATGTCGCACAGCGCCCCCTGTTGTCGCATTCGGTTCATGGCGAGGAAGGCGTCGTTGGTGTGCCGCGAGGCGCGATGAGTGATGAAGACGCCGGATTGGTGCTGCTTGCGCTGCTCGGGCTGAGGCACTGCGTCGGCGTGGAGGCGGGACTCAATGGGGAGGCAGAGACCCCCAGCATTGCACCTGCAGGTCGTTGACCCCCCAGATGCCCCGCCCACTCTGGGGTTACTGGTGTTGACATGCAGCGGCCCCATCATTTCCATGGTGCGATTCCTTTATGAAGAGAATATGCAAAAATGTACTCTGTCAGAATGCACAAACATCATTGTTGTGATATTTGGCAAGTGCTTGTTTTTTTTTTTTTTTTCATACTTAAAGACTATTTGATTGATTTGCACACTGTTTTTGTTCAGATTTGCTTCAGGTAAAGAGATACAGTATTCTGTAAAACTTTCATTCAAATGAAGTGTACAAGATTTACCTGTAACATGTAACTGTGCAGGTTCATGTAAAGGACATGAGAGCACATATATTTCATTGTAATTTCCAGGTATTATGACTGGTCTTTTTCATTTTAACCCGTTGGAGACTAAGTATGAGTTAACTCGTGTTGAGGTCAACTGAAAATGCATGTTATAATGAAATCAAATCATCTCAAATGGGTTAATACCAAAACTGTTCCTAATCCCAAAGCAGAGTTAGACTACATGTGAGTCTGAAAATTAAACTAGTTAGTCAATTTCAAAGTTAAAGAACCACTCACTGCACTCTGATTTGGAATCAGGACTGGGGCACACAAAAGGAGAAATCTACATGTTCATAAGTATGGACTTTGTTTAAGACAGTGTACATGTACATGTAGCATGCAAAGTATGCTTTCAATTTTAAGATTGCAAATTGCAAATTTAAGATTGATATCTCTGTGTTTGCCACTGATTGACATACACGTAGCGTTTCCTCAGTGTTGAAATTTATATGCCTGTGGCATACATGTACTCATAAATATTTGACTGTATGAAATATTGAACCAAGTCTAGATTAAATGAATTCAAATATCATGTAGGATTAAGATGATAATATTATGACTCAGTATTATCATAGAAATGATTAAATAGTCTTGATGGCAGAAATTCAATGCTACATGACAACTTAGCTAGAGGGAGCCAAATTATAAGATCCATGGGACAGAGTATTATTTTGCATGTAGATAATATGGACATAATATGTCTTCCCTCCCCACACACACACACAAATAAAATATCGGTACATATATAATCAACCCATACACATTCATGAGCATGTTGCATACATGACACACAATCATACTCATGCAACTCCATGTTCATGCGTGTACATATTATGACGGACACGACATTGAAACAAGTCAGTGATAATGCACGTGAGATCCTATTAATTGTCTGAAGTGGACAATGGACATCCATAAATAAAAAAATTAAAAAAATGTACCTTGACTTCTGGACTATGTATGAACACCATAGTACATGTATGGTACTACTTTAAATAAAAAAGATGGTGAACCATGTTGAACCATGTACATGTCATACAGACAGACACACGGTGTACATACAAGTCATGTACTCTATAGAGTCTTACAATGTGATTGTTACCTGCGCCTCCTGTACAATGCCATATTTCACCACGTTGTTTATTGATCAACTGACAATATTCACCATTCCTGATTTACGAGCTGACACGTGTACTCACAAACATAGATCTACCAAGTTCAAAGTCCCTCAAAAATAACAGCTGTTTATCTTGATGCCGGTATCAGTACATTACAAATATTCAGCAAAACATTGTCCTAACACACAAGTCATATTGAGTGGCTAAGAACACGTACGTGAACATGTGATGTAGTTCACATAAATACATGTATGTAGAGTGCACTTGTTTTAAAGGTCTCTTCTCATTTTCTGAAACAATGACTCATAATTTACAGTCTAAAGAATACTTGTACATCCACTGACCTCATCAGATGATTATGTGGTCTGGAAACACCTTGATAATGATCTTAATCTTACGATCTGTATCATTTTCAATTTAATAAGCTTTATATTCAACATGGTTGAGTAAACAGGAAAGACAATGTGTGTTAACGAAGTGTGAGACTGCATCACTTTTATAGGTGGGAGCATGAGTAATTTACGCCACTTCTGGTTATAAGTATTGTCAGATACATGTACATGTAGATCCAGTTACTAATCACATTCAAATTTATGGATTTTTCTTCCTTGGCAGCCTAGTAACATGCTAATCAATTACATAAGCTATGACATTTCAATACTTCGAGTCCAGCTTGCTTTATATTTTTTTGCTACAAGCCTACATGTATGTCGGATGCCTCAGGCAAGCTTTCAGGTTGTATTATAGGAAAACTTTGTTTAAAATGAACATAAAAGGAGTAAACTGGTCATTTGAAATACCAGGATCTTCCTGTACCTTTTGATACTGAGGTTCTTCTTTCATAATTTAGTGAAATACATGTATGTCCTTGGCCCACAAACATTTTTTAAAAGGCAACCCTGCAAGAATAATTAAAATTGCATGTGTATGACTCAAGTGGCATGATGATGCATGGGCCTATCATTCAAATTCAAACTCAGGGAAAAGGACTAAAAATGACTCTCTCATAAGTAACAGTTGTGATCAATGAAATGTATCTAGAATAACAGCATTTTTAAATTGTAAACTACAATATTGGTAACAGGAAATATGAATTCACACACAATGCTTGACAGTCAGGTGAACTTTATATGATAACGAACATTGGACGATTGCCAGCAGAACCTTTAAACCTCATTTCAATTTGATGCACACTGGGCCTTAAAGGCCATACTAGATTTAATACATCCATGGTGAACCATTTTTTGTGTGTGTGTGTGTGTTTTTACATGCACCCAAATCATTTTGGTGTTCTGAAAAAATGTCATTAAATTCATGTGCAGTGTACTGTAAATAAAGAAGTTTTGAACAACTGGGTCTGAATTTGAAAAATCCTTTTATTTCATTAAAAGGTCGACTGATAATCTATTGTCGAAGGCTCCTTTAAAAAATATCAAACTTTGCTATGTGACAGTGTTTAAATGGACAAATGAACACCCTAGAACACAAAACTTCAGACATTTATGCTGTCACTGGTAAAATATACAGCTATGACAGTATGAGATAAAAATTGGCACATGAATTAGTGTCAGCTGATGAAATTCTGCAACACCACAGTCTATGGGGGGGGGGACTGGAATGGTCGCTCAATCATTTTCACTTTTTAAAGGCACTTTAACTTATGATTGTTTTGAATGTTGTTTTTTTTTTTTGCAATTTTTATTAGGCTTCACTTTTAGATCTTATCAGAGACACCAGTTGGTAGAATGAGAAATCATGTAGCACAGATTTTTTACACTGGAATCATTGTTTATGATGCCTTTAAAGCCCAAGTTTAGTTTTGGGGATTTTATGCCCCAAAGTCATAACCCTGCAATAATAGATTCTGAATGTCCTTATTTTTTTTTAATTGATTAATGAAAAATCTAAAGCTTTCAAATAAAAAAGAAATCCTCAAAACTGAACTTGGGCTTTAAAGCTGGTGTGGGGAGTTTTGGCAGACAGTAGGCCAGATGAATATGGGGTCAATCAATATAGGCATGGAGAATGGAATGCTTAATTACATTGGGTCAAATGATAATTTTCCAGGCCATTTTGAGTGTAGGCCTACTGCAAATTTAACTTCTTGATATTGATGATAAATAAATATTTTAAGCACTGCAATGAACCTACAAGTAGAGTATGTTGCGGTCAACCACTTAACATTGGCACAAAGCCTGGTATGCCTGATTACACACAAGGTAAAACTAACAAACATTTGAGGTTAGATAAAGGTCTGATGCATTTCACCACAAAATGATCATGAAAAGCCACAAAATTAAACAAACCAGCTTTCTGAATTAGTGAACTGGCCAATTTAAATTCAATGGACATATAAAGAATTAAAGAAAAGCCATACATGTACAAATTCAACATTAAATATCATGGGTTAACAGCATGTATGTTATTACATACATGTACAGTACATGTATTTAACTTCCTGAAAACAACATGTATTTTAAATACAATTACACTGACAATAAGAATAAAATTTTTGTGTTTGTTTCACATGATTCATGATTTTTTATTTTATTTATTTATTTATTTATTTATTTTTATTATTATTACTTTATTTTTTATTTATTTATTTTTTTATTTATTTATTTATTTTATTTTTATTTATTTATTTTTTTTTTTGGGGGGGGGGTTTAAGCCCACAAATATTAGGTAAATTGAATACTGGGTATATAATCAGGACACTGCAGAAAACTAGGGCATAATTCTGTAAAAGATTGAACCACAAAACTCCTGAATACTTGCTACCTGTCCTAACCACTTAACCACAAAGAATGTACAATGAACAGGATAAAGAAACTTTTATAGAAGTTTCTACATGTACATACTGTATACGCTGAATATTTCGCAGTGGTTTTATTTTCACAAATTTTGCGTAAAATTTCACTTTCTTATATTTCTGTAGAAAGTGAATGCAAATACAATGAAATCGCAAAAATCAACTCTCGCCAATTCCCCGTCTCGAAGCAAAATCGCGAAAATATATTGCAAGCAAAAGTATATGGCCGTACATGTATACAGTAGGGCCGCCTACTATCCCCGCCGGCGGGGGGGGGGGGGGGGGGGAGCGGGCAGTCAAACATAATGTTTACACATGCTGGTACCAAAAAAAACGCGTTTAAAGGGTGTTTTTTCAGTTTTAGACGCGGCCGCGCGTGCATGCGTTAAGGGTATCAAAAACACCGATTCTTTCAACAAAAGGGTGGTTTGAAAGACTGTTCAAACGCATTTAGGGTATTTTTCCGAAGCTTTTTTTTGAAAAGACTATAGTCAAACGTATTTAGGGTATGTTTTGGAGGCTAAAATGTTAAATGAAGCATGCGAAAAACTCGGTTAGGGGGTTATTTTGCACACAGAGAAAAACTTGTTTAGGGGGTGTCTGGAAATGATTTGGTCACGCATGTGTACAGGATTATGTTTGAACTGCCCCCCCCCCCAGGGGCCTACTATATATCATAAAGCCATAGATAGTATGCCAACGCCAATTTTATCAGGGAGAAAATTAAAAAAATGCTATTATAACGTGTGTCTGTAGTCTGTACTCGTTATAACAGCTGAAGGCACAGATGTTACAGTTTGTTGGATAAAAATCATGTTCCCACTTGAAAGTGCTTTTTTTTATACAATACAAATATTTTACCTGCGTACTATGCATGCATTTGTTACCACATCCAGTCTGTTGTCTTAGTGCTGTAATGTTCTTGTCATAGCTCTTGATAGGAAGGGATGGGATTTAATTCCTGTGTTCATCTTTGTGACCTGATACAACTTCACTGTGGGTGGTTACTGGGCTCTAGAAGGGATGCTGAATGCATCATGACTTACAAGCATGAAGGTTACTATCGATACTCAGGAGAAGAATGGGATGTTCTGTTGCATCAGTTGAAGAAATGATGCATTAAAATCTTCTTGACCAACATCACATTTAGTCAGCGTGGCTTAACGTCGAATTTTGGGGGTTACCTTATTTGGTGGATAAATGCCACCATTTTTGGTACAAGCTTCCTTATGGACTAACTTTTGATTTCAGAAGGGTACCACCCAAACAGGTTCGGATCCGGGAGGGGGGGGGGGGCATGTTGGGGATGACCCCCTCCCATGGTACAGAAAATAAGGATTTTATGCATATTGTATGTCATAAGTGAGCTATATTGATGAAAATTATGCACGAAAATATTTATTCATAATGTATGAAACTAGAACAGGGTGGCCACGGAGTGTACCTAACCCCACCATGCCCCAAGACCCCCCCCCCCCTCACACACATACACACGCCGTTGTAGCCAAAATATCACTGTTATAACGGGATAAACGCACCATTTTTGGCATGGAGCTTCCCTATTAACTGAAGTTTTGATTTTAGAAGGGGGCCACCAAAATTGGGTTCAGATGCAGGGGGGGGGGCATGTGGGTGCACCCTTCCATGGTACAGTATGTAGATTTTATGGTACAGTGTATCATCTCGTGTTATGGTGAACTGTATGAGATAAAACTTATGCACGAAGATATTTATTTATGATGTTAGGAAATGGAACATGGTGCCCCGCAGGTGAAACCCCTAACCCCTGCCATGCCCTAAGCCCCCGCCTCACACACGCGCAAACACACATCAGTGGTTATGTAGACAGGCCGTTTCTGCCAAAATATACTGGGCGATTCCGTGCGTGTGTACGGGACATTTAGAGAATATTTTCAAGTCTCATGGCCAAAATGCTTGAGCCGAGGAAGATTGTGTTTATGGTAATTATAAAGTACTAGTGGGTACCTAGTGAAGTAATGACAACAACAAAAATTTGTTCTTCATGGGTGAATTAGAGATGAAAATGTTGGCGTGTCGTACGGGACGCGCGAGAAAGTCAAGTTTTTGAAAATTGAAGTTTATGTCCAAAACATCTGGTGGTTGCATGAATAAAAATGACTGAATCTGTACTAAAGCAATGAGACAAATACTGAAGACGACTTTTATACAGCTATAATTTTGAAAATGTCTGAACACAAAAATGCGTAAGGCAAACATCTTCAAGAACGCACGTGTCGTACGGGACATCAAAAAGTGTCGTACGGGACATCTCTGAAAGAATTCCATAATTACCTAGCTTACATCAATAAAAACATTGCATTTCTCTTAATTTGGAAATATTTTATTACAAAGCGCTTAAACTGACACTTTAAAATGTATACACATCATAAGAATTGCAAAAATCTTTGGAAATATTAAGTATGTTGTACAGGACAAAATGTGTCGTACGGGACATAGGAAATGGTGCGCTTCCCATGTCCCGTACGACACATTTTGTCCTGTACAACACACTTAATATTTTAGACAAATATTTTTGCAAGTATACAACCTAATGTGTTCTGAGCAGTACATAACTGTTTGGATACATCTTCTAGACCCCCCTATTCCTTTTCCCTTCCTCTCCCACTTTGAATTTGTTAACCTAGGCCAGTGGGCCTATACTTGAAGAAAGCTTGGAACAGGTGCTA
Source organism: Eucidaris tribuloides (assembly GCA_001188425.1). Classification (NCBI taxonomy): domain Eukaryota; kingdom Metazoa; phylum Echinodermata; class Echinoidea; order Cidaroida; family Cidaridae; genus Eucidaris; species Eucidaris tribuloides. Next base: position 14,229 of record JZLH01S0502363.1, read on the forward strand.
TAACAGATTACAAATGAAAACACATGGTGTAAGGGCGTAAATTTTTATTCAGATGAAAGGATGAATAGGTTCAAATATTATAAATTTATCAATTTAATTTTAAATCTATTAAACTTTTGAAAAAAATCACTCTGTTGCAAGGGACATGTCCCGTACGACACAGAAAAATGTCCCCGTAGACACATTTTGTGTACGTACGGGAAAAAGTTGATGTTATTAATAGAAGATACATGAAGTAAATACCTAACTTTATGGTAATCATATGACTACTTACATCA